>JAUESE010000015.1:17180712-17197417 GCA_032274725.1 Malacoctenus triangulatus | reverse complement strand
GCACGCACGCACGCACGCACGCACGCACGCACGCACGCACGCACGCACGCACACACACACACACACACACACACGAGGACACACAACTGAAGGCGTGAAGAGAAAACAGGCTTTAGCCCCGCCACAACCACGACTGGCCCGAGGCATTCGCATCTGCCCTGTGATCCATCTACACACACCCACTCTCAGCAGCGCACACATGCCCTCACTTGCATGCATGAATCTGCTCTTGTGTGATTGATCACACGGGGACGATGGGAAGGAAGAAAATAAGATATGACCTGAGGGGAAGCACACAGTGGATGATTGAGAGTAGCATCATTTGCTTTTTGTAAACAGATTTGCACAGCCAGGGGTGCTTTAGGATTTTGTCTAAAAACTATTGTGTTGCTCAACGCTTGGATGGTTAAGTCTCGCCTCTGACCCACGGCGCTTTACTGCATGAAGGAAGAGGAAAATGTGGCAAAAGACACACTTTTTTCCTCTCCTGCCCTTTCGCCGTCTGTACTCAGCTGGCATCTGCTTGCCTTCATCATCCGGCAGATCAGGGCTGTGTGTGTGTGTGTGTGTGTGTGTGTGTGTGTGTGTGTGTGTGTGCGTGTTTGTAGGGGTTGGTTGGTGTTCTCTGAATGTTTCTTTCTTCAATCAAATATCAGTGCGCCCAACTTCCGAGAGTGATGATGATGCAAGATGGGAGCAAGTGTACCTTTGGGTCGAAGGCGTGCTTGAAGATTTCACAGAGAGTTTTGGCGTAGTCTTGAGATTTGCCCGTCTCGGTGGCGAACAGTATGGTGGCTTTGACCCTCTTGGCCATGGCTTGGCCCATGAGCTTCGCTGAAAACTTGACAGCCCTGCCAGAGGTGGAGACGCAATCAATGAGGAGGAGACACAGATCTTATTCATCGGAGGGAGAGAGAGGTGTGAGGGCCCAGCCTGGTGTGTCCACTGAAAACTGATAAATCTCTGGGGAAACATGTTGCGTGTGGTGAAACAACTTGTTGTGTGGTGAAACCACTCTGGCACCCCCCCCCCCAGAGAACAGGGAGCTCTAGAAGCTTTAGGCATCATCAAGTCAGTTCCAGATCCTACAGAAGGTTCCCGTTGAGAAAATCGATAATATTTTGTAACCTCAATACAGACGAAGTGCACAGCCCCCTTGAAATGGTTATAACAGGGTCCAACTTCAAGAACCACTATGATGAAACATTTGTGTTTGAGGAGATGAGCCTGTTGCACATTCCCTTTCCAGCAGACAGATGTGGAGGGGTGACAATTATATCATAAATAGTAGAACATACACTCGTCGGAGTGCACTCATACACAGAAACATGGCTGGCAATCCTGTCACTATTACCTGAGGGGCTGATTGGACTAATTTCACTGGTGCGTATGCCGGCTTTTTTTTCAAGTGTTCTCTCAGAATGTGATTACTGGCCTTAAATTAACATCTTTGCCATCTGAGGTCAAAAGCTGCCACTGGCTTGACAGCTACAGAAAGACAGAGAAGCAAACAAATCACACCATGAGGGGCACTTACTTAGCAAGTTTCTTGAATCCAATGGCTCTTTTCTTGGTGGGAGTCCCATTAACTCCTTTCCACACATGGGTGTTCCAAGGATCCAGCTTTTACATGAGGAAAAAAGAAAAAGAGTCCAGCGCTGTTTAACCAGGGACAAAAATAACAGTTCTCACAACCTTTGCGTGTCAGAAAACTATCAAGCCAAAAACACGACACATTTTACATTACAATCGTAATGCAAGAAAGTCATGGTCACGGCACGGTGATCCCCGTCTGCCTCCCACCTGGTACTCAAAGGAAGGGGTGAGGCGGTAGTTGAGCATCTCTTGGTGAAAAACAGGCGTGACGCTCCCCGACATCGGAGGCACAATCCAGACCCAGTCCCCGGGGCAGCCACCTCGCACCCGGAACTCATTCTCCATGTGCTTCATGAAGGACTCTGTGGCCGAGTGGTGGTCCACAATGGTCACTTTGCATGACTGAAGGCAAGAAAGACAGTGGAAGAGTGAGGACCAAATGAGTACATCATGACTGCTTGATCTGTGAACGAGTGAAGCAAACCTGGAAGCTATGCAGAACAGCAATGTTGACCTCCACGAGCGCCTGGTCTTTCCAGAGGGACGACGTCTTCCTGGTGTCTAACGCCATCTTGTTAGCAACCTCCTACATGAAATGAAAGTGTCACAGTTTCAGTCTCAGCCTCAGTATCTGCCTCCAGTCTGCCTCCTCTGCAGCAGGGTAATCAGCCCAGACTCGCTTCACCTGTGTTCCTGCTCTCACCTGCACCTCGTTTGCTGCAATCAGGCCACCTATATAAACCCCAGCTCCACACTCAGTCAGTGTCAGACCGTCATTGCATTCATGCTGAGCACTTCAGACTTGTATCCCGGATTGATCACCTGTTGCCGACAAGTTTTGTCCCTGACTCTGCCTTTTTCGCCTGACCCTCTGCTTGACTTCAAGGTATCAACTAGCTTCTGTCCTGCACTCACCCACTGTCTGAGTCCCCGGCTATCGATCCTGCTTCCGTCATCGACGCCGAGTCCCTGTCTTTCCCACACTGTGCTGGTCTGCCTGGTAACTGAACCCTGCCTGTCATCAACGCCGAGTTCCTGCCTGTCCCACACCGTGTTGGTTTGGCTGGTTACCGGCTTCCTGCCTGTCTTCAACTACCTCCTGTTTTGCACATTCAAGAGGGCACTCGTCTACGGCGCCAGCTGTGCGGGTTTAACCCCCGCTCAAGTCACAGCTTCCCCTCAGTTAACCCAGTGTGAGCCACTGCCTGTTAGTTCCCCATGTGACTCAGTAGAGAAGACATACAACTACCATCCCAAGGTGCGCGGGTTCAAAACCCGCTCTGTGCTGTGCTTTGGTTTGTGCAATAAAGACTGTTCATCACTTCAAGTACTTGCTTCTGGGTCCTCCATACAATCGTGTCAGAAAGGGTACACCTGTGAATAGGTTACATTTTTTGTTATGTGAGTTGAGTTGCTCTTATTTTTAATGAGTGAATAAGTCAAGAAATCTGCCAGGGACAAACCAAAGAGTTTCCAACAAACACTGTGAGAAATGATGTGGCATACAAGCTGTGCCAGTTAAAACAAATTCGTAATAACATTTCTATGACCAAAAGTATGAATAACTGAGAAATTTGATTCTCATATTTACACATCTTTTAATGCCTGTTCTTTGCAGACCATGTTGGTCACATCTCCTCCTTGCTGTAGTTGCATTCCATTTGACAGCATTTGCAGAATTTGTAACTGCTGAGGGTCAGACATTATCTATGATCTGAAATATGCCCATTTTTTGATAAGTGTTGTCAGTCAGCTCTCTCCTAAAGACCATAATTTCAAAAACAGCAGCATTCTGATTGGATGGCTTGGTGACACGCTGGTCACTTGATAAGGCTGCTGTCAGTCCATTTTGGCACTCCTTTAGCTCCTATCGGAGGAAACAGGACTTTTTTGTTCGACCATTTACCTCCAGAATGTTGTAGCGTGAGCTGTCACAGAAGTCCCTGACTCCGATTTCTGTTCCCATGTACCAGCCACTGAAGGGGCAGCCTGTGAACTCCAGACCACCGATCTCCAGCAGCATGTTGGAAACTGCCGGCAGGCCATACCACTTCAGGTCCAAGTCCCTAAACCACTCATATCTGTGTAGAGAAAAGAGGGTGAGAAAAGAGGGTTGCGATTGGCTGAGCACTGCAGTTATTACATAATTCAATTAATTACATTCCCTTCAATGGTTCAGGAGAGGAGCTGTTAACAAACAGTGTGCTGATGTCTTTGGTACTCCTGAGGCACATATTGTAAAAGGAGTGCAGCCAAAACTGACATTATCACAAAGAAAACCACTTTCAGTGCTGGACAGCGCAAGCTGGACCTCAATTTTCCTCCCACCACTGACTTCCATCAGCCTCTGAGGGGGATTGCTAACATTGCTTTCAGTGTATCATTTGCAGAGTGCTGTTTAATCTTGTGTAATGATGAGACACTGTAGGTGGCTCTGCCTGGTGCCAAGCTGCTGCTGCTAGAGCTCAGGGCCATGAACGCAAGCTATGCAGCAAGACAAGGCAATGACAGGGGGGTCTGGGAGGGGGTCTGTGTCTGAAGGGAGTCAGAGCTGCCATGCACCAAAAAATACTGCTGGGTGAATTAATTTGTACCAATACAAAAGCAAAGGTTAAGTTTCTTTGGTTATTGATTCTTGACCGCGGGGGAAAAGTTGAACATGACAGAATTAAAGACTGTTTTTCTTTTTTTTTTTGTCAGAATCATTAGCTGATGACAGTTTGGGAGGACCTTCAACCTTCTCTTTATGCTGACACAAAATCTGTAGAAAAAAGCTGACAGGCTGAGTAAATGCCGAAGATCAAACCAAAACTAGCTTGCATTGAATAAATGTTTCACTGCTGGTAAACGGGTTGAATATTCCTACAGTTGGTCATTTGCTTGTAACGGCAGCATGAAAAGTTATATCTAAATTCAATTTGATAAAATAATATAAAGAACAGAAATACAATGAGTGTAGTATAAGAATAAAACCAATGAAGTGCTTAGCTTGTGCAAACATGCAAACTTTAAATCAATTTTGACTTCTTGTGAAACAAAACAAAACATGTTGATTGAATCTTCAAGTCAAAAAATGACTCAAACTGTTGTTTATTTACTCTGCAATTTTTGTAGTGTCCCTGCAGCATGTGAAGATGTAGCTCCATAATATCCTTCTGTTTGTGAAAACTGGTGTAATGATGATTTATCAAATCGTTACTTGGAATATAGATGTTAGAGAGCTGCACAAGCTCAGGTTCTAACATCTTGGGGGCATTGAAGCTTTTTGCACCAAAGCTTCTGCTTCTTAAATGCTTGGTGGAACGTAATGCAAAAACATGAAAGTGAACAAAAACGGGAGGATTTATGAATCCCACTCCAAAGAACGCTAGTTACCACCGAAGTTATTGTAGCAGCACAGATCGTGTTTCAAACGGGGCTTGGTGGTAATAATCCATGCAGTTGGACTGTGGTGATAACCCAGTCAGGTTTCTTGGCTTAAAAGTCTCTCATTGTTTAGTGAGAAGACATGCGAGTGGGTGGATGTCTCTTTGTGAAGGCCCTTTCTTTTTATTCTGTCTTTCATGCACACACAGGAATGTAGGCACAACTCACTTTGGGTGTGTGATGGACACCTCCAGGATGAGGTCCTCAGGGATCTCAAACAGCTCAGGGTCATTTCCATTGGCTTGCAGCAGGAGGGGCAGAACATCAAAACGACCCTTTGGAGCCTTCCATCCCAGCTGCATGCAGATCTAGTGAGCAGAAAGCTCAGTGTGAGCCGGTGTGAGCGGGACGGTGGCAGTGAAATGCTGCAGGCTTCTGGCATTCCCCCTCCATGTGTACCTCTGTAAATTCAACGTTAGCAGGGTCTCCCTGGATCTGCCCGTCAGGCTGTTTGTAGCCTGCATAACGAATCAGCTGGCTGTTCCACACCCGAAAGTCATGTTTGCCATCTATCCTCTGAGGGAATATGGTGATTGCTGACCTGCAGGCAACAAAGAGGAGACAACACCGAAATAAAATGCCAACACAATGTGATGAATGCACTCCAACATGTTTCATTTTGGCGATGTCGAGACTCAGACAGATGAAAACAAAGAGCCAGAGAAGTGATGTGTGTCAGTAATATATCTGGATCAATACTCTGATAATTAGTGAGCACACTGATGATGTGGAGTGATGTGATACAAACACGAATGAACAAAGTACTCTTCACAGGGAGTAAAATGCATAGAAAACCATTACTTTTTTTTAAAGTACCAAATGTTCCACAATACATTACACCTATTGAGCAATTATGGCAAACATTTCCAGAATAAAATGGCCTCCAGATCACTGCTGGAGACGTCTGTCACAGTTGACGTAATCAGTTTTAATGCTGCTAGTCGTGAGTCAATGAGGAGGACAAGCAGCTGGTGTGAATCTGGGCCAGTTGTACTTAAAGTTCACACACTAAGAGGTTAAGCTTTGTCTGGACACACCGAAAGGAGGCGTCATAACCTCTGTGGTCCAACTTCAGAAGGAGACATCGTTTTCACTCGGGAAACATGATCAATGTAAAAACTCTCATTGACAGCTTGTAAAACAACAGTCCAAGCTCAGAGTATTCCAGGTTAAACTTATTAAACATAATCACAATCAGTTTTTCTTTTTTCCCCACGAATATAATTTAAATCACACAATCCAAGTTATTTCCAAGGTTTGTTTCCTGACATTGACGTCACTGGACAACGAAACAAAACAAACAAATGAAACATGTTGTGTGCCACAGGTAACATTGAATATGAATGTTTCAAAAGGGGAGCAAAAACATAACTAAATTTTACATGGCAGCCGGGTAAAACATGAAATGCTCCTCATAACTTCATGAGGGTTATTCAGCCCAGTGTGTCGGTTCAGAAGGGTGTTTCCTTGCATGTCTGCTCTTACTTATCGTATGTGATGGGTCACTGGTTTGTAACTGCAGTCCAGCAGGAAATAGCTAATGAAGCCATTGATGAATGAGCTAAACTAAAAATGAGCCTTTTAAAAAACTGGTGGTGGATTATTAAATTACTGGGCAGCATCAATCTTTTTCAACATTTTTTAATTTAATTTTTTGTGCGTGTTTTTTCTAAAGATAATTCATTCTTGTTTTTGTCTTGACTTCTGACTTGGAAGTCACTAAAGTGAAGCAAAATTTAGTCAAACATGACTCACTGGCACATAATTGTTTGTATAAGTCTGTGTTTGTGTTGAAATAGACTGAGAACACTGCAGTCTGGATGTTGAGCTGCCTCTTTTCAACATGTGTATCCACGCTGTCTTCTGAGGGTTGGGCTAAGTGTAGTAATGATTGTAATGAGTAATGAGTGTAGTAATTGCTATGTTGTTGCTCAGTTTACCTCAGGTTGCCTTTGTTTGTGGCATACTTGATATGGTTACAGATGTAGTTGTACATTCCATGAGCTGTTGTGCAGTCTCTGGCGTCAAAAACCTTGAAGGGAAATTCAGATGTAAGAGATTTTAGTCAGGGACACCCACACAATCTTCACAGCTCCATCCACCCTCTACAAGCATACGGACATCTGTTCCCTCAGTCAGGACCATGACAGGACCACAGATTTCAGTAATCAGACTACTCAAACGATCATGTGAACAGCAAAATTTGATGTGTTTTGTCACACAACTGCAGTTATCTGATAATAAGAAATCACATGGAGTATAAAATCACATGGACACAGCTGTATTTCTCCACAATAGTGTGATGCTGTTGTGCATGAATCCACGTTAATTCGATTTATTTCACCTTTAAACACTCAAAGGAAACAGCTTTGTGAGCAGGAGTGAAAAATAAACAATGAACTTTTCGTGCAGCAGAGACGCAGCAAGAAAAGCTGCAGCATATTTAGCTTGGTTAGCCCATTGGCTCCCACATGAAGACACCAAGCACTAAGACTTAGGTAGTTCAAGAGCATTCTAGGGTTTTATTTTTACATATAAATAAATTTCTTAAGTGCATGTAATTTTGTTACACTTGTTACACAGTGATCTGGTCATTCTCGGTTATAGGATGTTTTGGTGCGCCCAAATGGTCTCATTGACATCACATCATTGGTATGAACTTCGTTCTCATGTGGTGACACAAAGTGGAAACAGGCTGCTGCCTTCTTTGTGCCTGTAAAGCTCTACGCTGCTCTCATGAATCAAACGGTGGTTTTCTGTTTGAAAGATGCCGCTGTACCCCCGAGACTGAATGAAACAGGGACTTTCCAGCTTGTTGCCAGGAGCCATAATTTGTGATGGCATTAGGGATGAATTAGTGCACGGGACAACAGAGATGTGCACATCTGTGCGGGCTCCATTAGCTGAATAATACAGGTGGCATATGTTTAACATTCAGATCATGGGTGGGACTTTCGCCCTTTAAAAATACATAAGAAAACAAAATCAGGAGGAACGGAGGCCAGACTGGAGCAGCTAGAGAACCACAGGAAGAACATTTGGAGAAACATTTGAACTTCAACAGGAAACAACAGCTGGTTCTCCACGTTTGGGAATATTTTCTGACAATTATTGAATAAAAGAGGTGTCGCATCAGATGATTTGCTCTCAAATATAAATGAAAAGGAATTAACAATTAACCACTTCTAACTTGTACACTCATACAAGCTGATTTATAATTGGCTTGTACATAACACTAAATTAACAGTCGAGTCACCACAAATCTGAGAATATCAGCCAACAGACGGAAATGAAAATCTATCGATTTTAAGACTGACTGAAGTTCTGTTTATCCAGTAGCATCAGCAAACAGCTCCAACCCTGCACCAGAGGATGCAGAGGACACAGTGGACGCTACCTGCAGTTTGGACCACTGGATCCTGCCGACACAGCGAGCAGCGTTCCTCCAGGCATGCTTGGCTCCATAGATCAGTTCAGTGTCCTTCAGTTGATACGTTCCTGAAGCTTCAATCTCCTTGGTTACCTCCTCCAGTCTGTCCACGTGGGCCTTCGAGCCGTACCTGCGAGCAGGAGATACCCCAGACAGGACATACCCCCGGGCAGTACACTGTGAGTCACGCTGAGGTGTGGCAGCATACAAGAGGCACTGAGGATGATTCCTGCAGCCGCATTACTGAAGCTTTATGATTGAAAATAACCCTTAAAAATAAAGGATTTTAAAACAATTTGATAAATTATTAGTTACCATTTTATGTAATTTTGTGTTGATTGAAAAAAAAAATCAAGCAATTTTTTTTTTGGTTTCAATTTTAAAAATGATTACTCAAGCAACATTGAGGTAAATTCAATTTTTTTGTGACACAGTAAAGAAAACTTGCTGACAGAATGCTTCAAAAATATTTGCTGCTAACAATTCTTGCATTTTTTAATGTGAATAAAAAGTTCTCACAGGTAAAAATTCTCCCTCTTATCACCAATATCAGAGGTCTTCAACAGGGGGTCCGCCACCCCTAAGGGGTCCGCAGAAGAACTCCAGGGGGGTCGCGAAAGTTTTAATTGATGACATTTTTTATCTGCAATTTTTTTTAAACACACGGAAAATTATTATGAAGTTATTTCTAAATGTTATGCAGTTGTTCTTTGAGGTCTTGGGGATTAGAGGAAAAAGAATCAAGGCTCTAAGGCTGTATATAAAATATATTTACAGGAGATTTCCTGATAGCAGTGGTACACGGCAGCACAACAGAGCAACCATCTTGATCTTTTATACATAATTAGGGGGTCCTTGCTCCATCTCTCCATCAATTTGGGGGTCCTTGGCCTGGAAAACGTTGAAGACCCCTGAGCTATACAAACAGTGATGGTTCTGCATGGAAATACTCCCCGGGCGAGACCCCCTCAACAAAAAATAGAGTTCTAGCAAGTGTTCATCTTTGAAACTACCTACAGACATAAGAATTACAGGCTGATTACAGAACACAAATAATAACTGAACTTGCAACAGTTTTGTGGCAAAGCTCGAACTTACAGTGAAATTAGAGCTGGTGTTTGTTCAGCAGAACTACTGTGGTAGTTACTGTTGTAGTAGCGTAACAAGCATCATAGTAAGAAGGCTAACAAATGTACCGTATATAACTAGTGAACATTAACCCTCCATTCATGACATGGATAGATCTTTGGCTCGTTTCGCCTTTTCTTATTTTCTTTTTTTCCTAAATTGGGCACCTGATGGCTTTGGCCTTTTTCTGTCCATTCCTGTTTATTTTGGCACTTGACGGTCAACAGATTTCCCATCACCCACCATAGGCATTCACATCAGCAGTCAAGACTAAACCAATTCACCTGGGTGACCACTTAATCGTTTTACATTACTTATTTCTAGTTGACCTTTTTTTTTTTTTTACAATTCATAGGAAAATAAACGTGCAGGAATTAAAGGTCTGTATATATGATAATATGAATGAAATGTTCTTTGTATTAAAGAAAGTCACGGAGTGACTGACTTTGGCCCATTTATACGGAGACACACACCCCTCCCCCCCTATTTGGGAGAGAGCCGGAGGTGACCTGTCCCCCGCGCCCCTCCCCTTTCTTTTCTCACTCACAGTTTCTGTTTACAGCACTGTCTCAGCAAGGAGGGGCGCCTGCAGCTTCAGGGGGCGACAATTTGTCCCACACAGTGACATAACAAATAATAGAAAACCATGTTGCGGTGCATTTTTTTCCCCCAAGCACTCGTGCTGCCCCGGGCGGCTGCCCTGTTCGCCCGTGCCTAAAACCACTGCTGTATACAAACACACCTGATCTTAAACGTATGTGGTCTGTAGACAAACTGATAACTATGTGGTGATAACATGTTAGTTCAGAGTTATTCTGGAGTGATGTTAGAGAGAGGAAGCCAGAATGGCGAAGGAAATGATCATTTCAATAAAAAAGATGTAGTTTAGGATGACAGCAGAATCGTTCACACTTGCTGTATCTTTCTCTTTTCTGTTTCACTGAGTTGCAAAAGTATGTAGTTGAAACAGTTTAATGCTTCGGGGTTCAGAGTCCATATGCAGGTGTGACAGGCTGCGATTACCTTTTGATGGAGGTGTAGTACTGATCAATGAAGTCGGTGGCCAGTGGAAGCAGCTCCTCTTTGGTCCGAACCTCATCTGGTTTGCGGCTGTGCTGGTTGGGCACCATGATGGAGCCAATGCAGACATTTTCAGAGCAGATTGGCATCTGAGAAGACAAACGGGATGCCGGATGAAAGAGTTGGGAAAATAAATCCTGTATGGCTTTTTCGCAAAGTGCTTCAGATGCTGCTGACAACGACATATGGCTCAACTCTTGTAATGTATCTGCAAAAATCCTCAATAGTTACTCCCCGTGACTGATTGGCACAAAGAGCAGTCAACAAATTGTGATTGTGTGATATTATGAGTGGTCCAAAGTTTCATTTATTAGGTTTATGCTTACTATAAATACAATTTTTTTCCCAAGAGGAATTCTGCTTTTTAAAATATGCAAATACTCATAATATTACAAAAGTCAGAAGAACCCTTATAGCTTATTTTACTGTTCATTTTACAGAGGTAAGAGAAGAGTCAAATGGGGATCATAGCGAATAAAATACACATAAATTTTGGGTATATTCACTCAAGGGGACATTTGATGACTTTCATTTTATTTTAAACTCTGCTGTTGCACTGCTGTTTCAGTTTCTGTTCTGACCACGAAGTTCCTCTTCAAACACTGTCGAACCTCCCAGCCAGCATCAGATGCACGTAATTTCACACCTGCCTCAGTAAAAAGACAGGAGACAGTGAGATAAAGCTTACATTATCCTGCTGAAAGAAGTTTAAACCTCAACACTTGTAAACAAGAATGACCGCATTATTTCACACTGACTAATGTCTCACTTCATTTTGAGAAATTTTGTTTTTGCATTTTCTTTATGCATTTCTAACATATTAAACTCTATTGGATCTGCTCTGACTATGTGACTCGCATGTGGCAGTCGGGTTAATAAATGAATGAGTCAGTCACAGATGAGTCACAGATTGGTGTCCTTCCATCAAGCAGAGACAGGAAGAGGAAATACAACATTGATGAAAGAATAAAAAGAAGCAAATAGGAGGAATGACACGGATACACAGTGAAGCTGCTCACAGCTCAGTACTCCGTGGTTACTTAATCATGGTGAGACCTGAAGTCGTTTGTCACTTTGCTTTGTCTTCATCACTTTGGACAATGAAGGAATGGGTGAGAGAGAGCAGACAACAGGGACAATAATGCAGGCGTGCAGTCAAAGAACACATCTGAGAATGACCCCAGCGTGGCAAAAACTGGCTTGTTACACCAAACTACCCACATTTTGAGGCCTGATCTGGCCACGCACTCAGAGCCAATGTCTATGTGACCCTTCCTGGGAGTCCTGCTCTCGTGAAATGGAAAAAAATCTGTTCACCGAGAACAAACACGACATCATGGTTCCCCAAACAGAGAGATGGAGAGGAAATTTGATTGAGAACATTGGGAAAACCAACACTCAGACATAAAGAGATGGTTGCAAAGAAAAAAGGAAGCAACAAAAATGACAACAAGTGAGAGCAGAGAAGAAACGAGATGGGAGAAGAGGTGCTGGAGTAAACAGGGCTAATGGGTGAGTGGAGCGTGGACTGTTAAAAATAAAACAAAGGGATCACTTGTGCTCCAGCACGTCTGCTCATTATACTGCTCTGGGCATTAGAGCCAGCCAGCTGTCCTTTTCGAAAAAGATGGATCATCCTTGAATGTAGCCGTGTCTGTGATATATATATAAAATCTGAAGATGCTGTTACAGGCCATTCATTGGGATGCGTACAACAAAATGTCCAATAAGTCACCAAAGTAATTAGACTGCTGTTTGCTATTTACCAATGGTGGCTATGTTTTGGAAGGTGACTGCTCAGACAGTAAGCTCACCTTATGCTGGTTGAGGGGCATACTAACAAGAAAAAAGAGACTTTGACTGCAAAATAAAACAGAGACAATGGACAGGTAGAGCTGCTGGGAACCACAGGAACAATGTTGCACCTAAATAAATTTTGTTACAAAGCCAGAGTTTTCTGCTTCATGTGACATGAAGTACTAATGAGCAAAATACAAACAAGTGGGTTAGTCAGTGGAAATACCATGATGTGTTGAGTAGACGGTGTCAGCTGTTCCTGCTGCTTCTCTGTTGCACATCTCAGCCATGGCCACAGAAACGTGAGGCAGAGGTGGAGCAGCATGTCTGAGATGACTCCTCTTGCAACTGAACCAGGAGGATTCAGTGCAGGAGTCCAGATCTAGTCCCAGTAGAACTTACACGGATGTCTCCACCCAGTTGTTCTGAGGCTTTTACATTAGAGGCTATGAATAAATAATATTAATCCACCATGCACAAGAGCAATATAAATGGTCATTATTTATTATACTGATGTAATATTTAAGTAAATGCAAAGGAAACATGTACTGCCAACTGCTGTGTTGGCCAGCACCTAAAAAATGACTAATTTCTGCACAACTTTATTGAATTAACAAAAAAAAAACAGTGTCTTAATTGAACAATAGAGGAAGTGAGAACATTTGTACATGGCTGTGATTGCACAGGACACAGTGGAAGAGAACATGCCATGTTTCTGTAATTGTTATGACACAAGCTGCTGCCAAGACATAGTGGAGGGGAGGAGAGAGAGAGTGGGTTTGTTAAACTGGCTCGGCTACAGAATCATGAATACATTAAGCGCTTGAGGCAAAAACATCCTCTCAGCACTGTGTATTCAATTTTTCTCTACTGTCCTCTGAGAATACTGAGTCACTGTGTGACCATCTGAGTCACTGTATGACCACGTGACTTGTTCCCAAACGGTGTGTCAGTGATATGCTGCTTCTTTTTGGACAGTGTTTTTTCATTGTTTCATAAGCTATCCCCAGATATACCTAACTAGCCATCGTTCAGGCTAACTACTATTGAGCTGAATCAGGCAAGCACTCCCTAATGCATGAATAGTTAGCAAGGATCCGAGAGAAGGCACGCCACACTGTGCTATTATTCTTCAATCTACTTGACTTGCAAATTATGTGTTGGTGAGTCTGCAGGCTAAATGTTTGCTCAGTCAACCATGACACTGTATTTGATGTTCATCGGTGCCGTTGGGGTTGCAGTTGGAGTCACAGATATGCTCTGTGTCACCTCTCTGTCAGCCGAAAGCATGAAAATACTGCATGTTTGACAAACGGCACAGAGACGGTGTGTTCTTACAAAGATTTATCATGTTTGTCTCTGACACAGACAGAGTGAAGGTCTGAATCATGGGGGTCTTTTTGCATTGTTCCAACAACTGATGTAGAAACATAACTCTTGTAACAGCAGAGATTTAAAAACACAGTCAAATCAGCATTTAACATTGTTGCAAAAATCAATTTTTAGCCTCTGAATAAGGGGTTTAAATCATGAGGCCTGCTGGCCAATACAGTCCCATCAGGGAGTCTAAACGAGCCCGTGAGTTGATGTGAAGGAAATGAAAAGAAGAGAAGGAGCAGTGGACGGTGCAGCAAAGCAACACGAGTGTCCCCAGACTGGCGATGCCACTTGATAGGCGTCATTCTGAATCCATTGCTGACATTCATGTAAATCATCAAAAGGATGAGGTGAGAAAGGCAGTCAGCAGAGCGTCCACAAGAAAACCTGTATGAACAGAGGTAGGAGGAGACAAAATGGCAGACTAGAACTTCAGTTCCTCTCCCTCCAAACTGTTTAAAGCAAACTTGCTCACTGCCAAGTTTTAGGAGTCTTTTTTAATTTTCACCAGTCGAAAGCTTAAAACCTGCGCTTTCTGCAATGTCAAGACAAGGTCGGTACAATTGCAGATCTAAAGACACTTTTAAAAAAGCAGGGTGTGAGGACGAAGAGGAGGAATCTGAGATCCTCACAATGGCCTCTTTTGAAGCTGTCCTCATGAAACACTTCAACAAAGCTGAGAAGAATGCCAAAGCAAGATTTGACCGCATAGAGACGCAGCTTAATAACATGCAAGCAACTCTAAATAAACATTCCGAAGAGATTGACAAACAACCTATCATCTCCGCCAAACTTCAGGAGCGCATAAAGAAAGTGGAAACTGCCGCGACATAGCGACTCTCTGGACTGGATCCAATCCAAATTGGCAGATTTGGAGGACAGAAGTCAAAGGGACAACCTACAGTTGATGTTTTTAAAAGAAGGATCAGAAAAGGGGAATGCATTAGCCTACCTGAGTACTAACATCACGAAATGGTTCCCGAGACTTGCTGCTAATCCTCCAGAGGTAATGCGGGCTCATGGCATTGGTTCACCGCGCCAATCTCCTTCGGCTCCTAGCGTTTTGATCATGAAATGTCTCCGGTATAAAGACAGAGATCGCATCCTCAAAGAAGCCAGGGAAAATCCAGTTGAAGTCGACAGGCATACCATCCCATTCACTGCGGACTACAGTGACCATACATCAAAGCTGAGGTGCCCCTGTTTTTCTTTCATGCATCAGGCCCGACAGATGGTGGTCATCAAACTTATCCGCGGATCAGAACAGCATCTATTCCGGAACCCATCTGAGGCAGACAAGTTTCGCTCTCCTGAGAACGACCCCCCTGACTGACTGGGGTAAGGCTCATGTTTTGAGCTCTACTTGTCGCGTTATTATATCATACTGTCAAAGCCGTACTTGGATACATGCTGGTTTGTTTATTTCCTAGAGGACGCGTCAGAGCTGATGGGACGTCATATCACACAAGAGGCGTTCCCGTCATTCTGATTTTCTGCAGTTGGTTTTGTAGGAAATCTTGAAGGCCTATTAGTTTATTTTTCTATTTTTCTCTTTCTCCGTTGATTCCACTGATAAAGCCTACTTTTTGTGCTCACCTTAACATTTTCCTAGTTTAAGGTGCAATCTATATCTGGCATTATTCCCATTGTTCATTTAACACTGTCGATGGTATAACAACTATGTTTTTCCCCTTTTTTCTCATTAGCTATGCTTGCCTGATTTAGGCGTGACCTTATTTGAGTCTTATTATCAATTGGGGCTTGCAGCCCTTTCCATCAAAGGGATAATACACCCAAAGAATGATGTGCCTTCATTTTCTACTCACCCCCATGCTCACCCCCAACAACACTCTGAAGCACTTTTTTGATATCTCAAATGCAGCTGGAGATCTGGGAGGTTTCTTGTTATCTGCCCACATTCAAATAATGGAGGCCCCCAGCGCCCGAGCCAAAAATGTATATAAAAGTCCATAAAAATTTGTCAATATTCCTCCATACTGCTCGTCCAATGCAATCGAAGTGTCCTGAGTGGGTACCGTCCATTATTTACTCGAAATGAAATCATTTTGAATGTTTTTAGAGCCTAAACATTAATAAATTGCATTTCCTGAATGTGCGTGCCTGCGAGTTCATGACACAAGGGAAACCGCGGCAGACCAAACCAGATGAGAGTGTGCATTCAGTGTCTGTATTATCGGCACAGCAGACACTGAATGCGCACTCTCATCTGGTTTGGTGAGGACTCGGCAACTCGATTACTTGTACAGCGCCCAACCAAGCCATCTACTGGCTTAGAAACTTAAAACCGATGAAAAATTGGCTAACATTTCTTCTGTTCTTCTGTTTCTTTTCCACAGGTAAATTGTGCTTTGCTCCAGCTGAGGTAAATGATATTTTTACGCTTGTTTACGATGGGCATGCATGCAAAAGCTTTTTGAATCCTCTTCAACTTCCAAAGCTTCCTCATGAATCTGCCCTTGAGCTCCAATAACCCTGAGTGAACTGCATAAGGCCCTACTGAGCATGAGGAAAAATAAATCCCCAGGGCTTCATGGTATACCCCCAGATTTTTATGTGGCCTTCTGGCCCCAAACTGGTCCTCTTTTACTGGAAATGATTCATTCTACAATTAATAATGGTTCTTTCTTTAATAATACAAATATCGCTATTATTTCCTTACTTAAAAAAAAGGGAAGGATCCTTCAGAGTGCTTGAGTTATCGTCCGATTTCAATTCTAAATGCTGATGTTAAAGGTGGAGTCCGAAGCTGTTCCCTGTTTCTGTGTACAAACACTGTTCAAACTGAGAGCCCCTCCCCTCGGCTAATCAGTGCCTGTCCCGTCTCTTCCAGCACAGCTAGTACACACGCAC
>JAUESE010000015.1:17160996-17171396 GCA_032274725.1 Malacoctenus triangulatus | reverse complement strand
TTTTTATAATCCCCCCCCCCCCCCCCCCCCATCAGCAAAGGCAGACGTCTCCGTTCCTGCCGTGAGTAATTTATTTATTTATTTTAACATGTATCCATCGAAAGCAATGAATCACTCAGAGGGTATTCATGAAGGAGAGGAGGATGTGCTCAGGCTGGTCAAGAATGAGATATTGATTCCAAGAGACTGCAGCATCAATTCTATTTCAATTGGACGTGGGAGTTTGACGGCAAATGGCTGGGAAGCCAGCGGTGCCAGTGTGATGAGCAGAGCGTTTAGTTGGAGTCGAGTGGCGAATATGGGCTCCAGCTGAGATGCCTTGTGACCAGCTGGTCCACAATGAACCCTTAAACAAAGAACGAGTGCAACATTTGAGTCTTCCTCATTAAGCATTACAAAGAGGACAAGTTAAATATACGGTGCTGTTGCCAATTTCACACTTCTCTTTTCTCTTGCTGAAACGCTGCTGCGCCTGACCTCAACACCCGAAAAAGATGGAGTGGAAGAAATTTGGCTTGTTTTACAGAACTGATGAGAAGTGGAATGACGACTCTGTCACAAGCTCTCTGTTGCAGGATTGTAATTATGGCTGCACAATGCTGGAGACATTTTTACTCCCCGGTACATGTATAGAAAAAATAACAACCTGTCTTCAAAAGGAGTAAAATAAATGTTAGACTAAAATATTACAGTTTTGGGTTTTGTTTTAAATATCCTAAATACATTGTACTAATATGATGTGCATTATTAATATCCAAACAATTTTGAATGCTTAACAAACCTTCATGAGTGAGGTTGTTGCCATAGATTCCTGACTCTACTGTGATTGGCCAGATGTATGTCTCATGACTGCTTTGCTGGAAGAAATGACTTAAAGTAAATTACAACACCGTCACATCTACCAGAAGGGAGAAGAATCTTAAATAAGTAATCACCACTCAGCACCACCGAGAGGGTGCTGCACATGCTCACAGCTTAACTATGTTTGACTGATTAACGATAAAGTCTGGTTATGGAGCGAGGGGCCAGATTCTCTCCTGCCTGCTTCAGTTAACATGGAAAAAATGGGTTTGACATTTCCAGAAACCTAAACACCTAAACCTGTTTAACTCCTAAAGATCAAGATTCCCAAAAGGAATCTTCAGCCTAAAAATGCTCGATTCAATCCGGTTTAAAACAATCCCGTCACTGATATGTCTTTGTTGTGGTGGTCTAACCTGAGAGGTATCAAACGTTTCTACACCAAAGACAATCACCCACAATGCCAGTCACACCTGGCCTGCTGTGTGCAGCTCATTGGCAAGAAATAAAGAAAAAAAGAAAGAAAGAGGTCCGTCTGTGGTTAAAGGAGAGGGGGCGACAGAATTGAGTAAAGAAATAGTTTATATGAATCCACATGAAGCAGCTGGTTCACTAATTGAATAATAGCTCCTGTAATGCTCCTGATTATCCAGAGAGAGAAATGTCATTATAAGTGAGGTTTGCTGCAGACCAGCATGGAGACAGTAATTACTTGGCGCTGTACTCTGAGTCATATTAGGCAAGCGGCAGCCCGTCTGTTTCAGCTAATGAAACACGGATGCGTCAGGTGGTCGAGAGGATGCGGGTGGGAGAGTGAATGAGGACACTTTAGCCAGTGGACCAGGTGCAAGTCTTTCTTTCAGCCAATGATTATTCTTTATGAAGAGTCCTCAACCTAAACCCAAACTGAGTCCATCTGATGTGGGACCACAAGCTTCCCAAATCGACAGGATTGGGGACAGAGACACTTCAACCGTCAGATGGATAAAGTGGGATCAATTCTCAATTTACCCAGCCACTTGGATCTCAGCATCCCTCCTCCCAGCATTCCTCAGGCCTTCTCCATTGATCTCTTTTTTGCTGTTTTTGATGAGGCGTAACACCGGTTCGATCTCCTTCAGCAGTTCGTTGTTCTCCTCCAGCCCATTGCACAGGAGGGCGCCGCGGCCCCCGTCCCTCACGAGCAGGGGGTCTTGGCCCTGCACCCCACCCCTCTGCATGAGGGATTGAGTGATGGACGGAGAGGACAGGTTCTCGATGGCCCTCAGCTGGGGCTCCTTGTTGATCTGCTGCTGCTGCCCGGGGCTCAGCGCACTGAGTGGCGACCACTGGTCATAGGACTTTGAGGCGGGGAAGGCGGGGCGGGTGACCCTCACTGTGCGCTGGCGACCATCACCGGACAGGGTGGTCTCCAGGTGGGTGGTGAAGCCCTCAGGACCTCGGAGGATCAGCACGGCGTGGCTCTCGGGCAGCACGTTCTTCAGCGTTTCCAGGGCCCGCTCATAGGACAAGTCCACCAGGGGCTTGTTGTTCACAGCCAGCACAATGTCGCCCACTTGCACCAGGCCACACTCCTCGGCAGCGCCGCCTCGGATCAGGTCCGACACGATGACAGGTGGCTTGGACACCCTCTGCTTCACCAGGAAGCCCAGGCCACCAACCTTCCTCTTGAAGAGACGCACTGAGATGATGTTTGGCTGTAGCTGGCACACTGTGGGCTCGGACTCCTGCATGATGCCTATTGTGGAGGAGCGGGTGCTTGTTTGCACGTGAATGAGCGTCCCCAGGGAGGTTTCTGAAAGGCAGCAGAAGGAGGAGGAAGAGGAGGAGAAGAGGAAGTGAGAGTTCAATTAGTTACAGAGGAAATTACCTTGATTGCATGAGTGGTTCACAGTGCGTTGACTAAACGTAAGACAACGACACTGCAAGGATCCATGAAGCTGCATAGGTCATTTTCAGGAGACAATATTGCAGACAACATTATGTTTTCTGGAGGCATAGATGCAAAATATCATTATGAACATACAAACCCATTATCCCTCTTTTCTTTGTGAACCTCAGTACGGCGCCTAATACAAATACACTACACTACACTACACTACACTACAATACAATACAATACAATACAATACAAATGCCTAATATTGCTCTCAGACGTCTCGTGTCCTCTGTGACTGTTGTCTGTTTTTTCACAGTTTTATAAAGAGTCTGAGTACTCACACAGAGACTGACAATACTTTTGTAGAACATTGTACTTCTGTCCTGCATTATTTCAGAACAAAAATTTGGACATTTTTCAGACTAATGTTTTTTTTTTAAGACTAATTCTTGCAGTAGGTTGATAATTTACTCGCATCAACTTGATGTTGTGATTTATTGCAAATCCTGAAATCGAATTCAGTTATTGAAATGACCTAAAAACTCCTTTTGGATTGATTCCAAAAATGTAAAGGGATTAAAAAAAGGATAAAAAAAAATAACATGAATAAGCTCCTACATTTCAGACAATGATCACACATGTTAGACCTCTGAAATACCCCAACAAGATATTAACCAAATATAAAAGTGAGAAATGTGACTGCTGGAGGCAGAGACACGCTTCTGGCTTCTAACTATCTACATCTGAGTGTCTTCCCCTGCTGTCATCTAGTGATGCTGCTGCTTGAGTCCCCTTTAAACAACCTCTTGTCATCCGCCTTCACTTGCCACAAAGATCAGTGAAGTTGTTACCAGGGAAGGTGAGCTGGCCTTTTCTCCATTTCATAGACTCAAAACAATCTCCAGGTCATTCTCACTCGTCTTGAAACTGAGTGCAGAGTGCCGTTACAGAAAGATGTCTTCGAGTCAACTTTTCTAAAGAGATTTTCAGGTTGCTTCTGATCGTATTTGACCTTCATTTTGGTCCCAATAAAATGAGCCTACTGCTGCAGCCAGTATACAAAAGGCGAGTTTCCTTTTTTTTTCCTGAGGTAATTATTTCTCATCTTTACTACAAGGTGCTGTGTCTGAGAGTTAAATGTCTTGTGTTTAAATGTGTTAAAGTCTATAAATAACTACATAAACACCCAGGGACCATTTATTTCAACACAAAACTGTGCCTCAGATTAACCAACAAAAGTGTAAAGTTTGTAGGTAACACATTAAGATACCTTGATATTACTGACATTAGGAAGGCCTACTTAGTAAAACGAGGATGAGAGGATTCTCTTCTTCCTCTCATTTTTGTGAGTGTGAATGGAGAAGAGGCATCGGCCTATTATCAGAATGATTAGATTTCTGCTTCTCCTCCTCCACAGAATTGTTCATCCCCGAGGGAAATATAAAGTTGCATTTTGTGCTTTACACAATATTAAGTCAGTCCAGGTTTTAAAAAGCTGTGTAGCTGAGAGACAGGCAGCTCCAGCATCACTCACTCAATGATATTCTGTTTGGAGATTTTTTTAAAAGGAGTCTGAAACACAAAAGGTTTTAAAGAGCAGGCATTGTATTTCTTTTTTTTTCACAGCAGGTGTTGTAGCACATTTTCACATTTGGATGTCTGAATGTGTCCCTTTATTAATGCCACACCACAGACACATTATGTTTGCACTTGCCTTAGCATAATCACACATATAAAAAATGAGGAAAGAAAAAAATAGATGAAACCAAAACTGTCCAGTTGATGTGCTCCATGTCCGATTTTTTTCTCCACTGTCCCTGCACTTGAGCTGAACTTTAAAAGAGAAAAACAAGACAATCCTCCAACTCTGGCCCAACACCAACTTCCTTCAATGCAAAGACACAAGCCTTCAGTTGTTCTTTGAGATCGGTGCATCTGGCTGTGTGGGTGGCGTTGCCTTGCACATACAGTAAAGCTATGACAGACAGGCAGACAGACAGACAGACAGACAGACAGACAGACAGACAGACAGACAGACAGACAGACAGACGGACACACACACACACACACACACACACACACACACACACACACACACACACACACACACACACACACACACACACGCCGTCTTGCAGTCAACAGAGGGGAGCGGGCGCGCAGCGCACAGCGGGAGTAATTCAGCACCAAGGTCAGCGCTCCGCCTTCACCACAGCGAGCGAGCGCTGCCGCTTTCACGCGAGTTTTTAGCTCTGCTCCTACGCAACACATTCAGAGACAGAGCCAGTCTGAAGGTTTTCCTTCTGCCAGGAAGCGGAGGGATCGCAGGACTGTACACAACCTGGTTCTACAACACGCATTCGACACTAGACTTCATAACTGATCATTTAAATCCTCTATTTCAGAGTGGGTTTTTTTGTCCCGACATTGGTTGATCTTCCGCATGTCAGCGACGTATTTTAAGGGAGAGGTCAAGTCACGGGTTAATTTCCGCGCAGGAGAAGGGTCAGTCGTTCATCACGATCGGCTCCGCTGTCCTGAGGCGCAGAAATAACTTAAAGTCGGCTCTTCAATCTGCGGTCTTTGTACCTGCACCCTGCCAAGATTAGAAGTTTCCAATAACCGAGGTGAAAATTGATGTAGATGTGCCCCAAATATGAAGATCCAGCCCTTATTTTCTAATCCTGGCAGTCAGTTTTTAATGTACTATGATTATTCATGTTTGATTATAAAATTATCACTATCCCACTGGCTAAATTAGGCAGACTACTGAGGTAACTAACTCAGTCACACACCAAACACATTGTATCCATGAATATAACCTCGAAATGAACAATCAGAATCTGAAGTTTTCCAGGTTTTATCTTCCTTTGGACACGTCGATTCCTCGACAGGTCTACATGCTTAAATTGTGTTTTAAAACAAACGCAAACAGTCTATTTTTAGGCAGATATAAAGATAGGATAAACAACCGTCTTTCTTGTTAAAACAAGGCCAAATGTTGGCTGATTCGTGCCGTTTTTGTGGTTAGTCACACACTCTCACTTAGCTTTGCAACACCGACATCACTGTTTATTGGAGCTCACGTGTTGAACGTGATGCTACCATTACGTTGCCAAAAATAAGTATTTCGTTGCAATAACGCAGCAATCCTTTGTTTCCCAAAGTCCACATAGTGATGCAAACTCAACACACACTCAGGCTCCACGAAGACGTCAGTTATGTCCGCTGACAGAACCGACTGATGTGTCTCTGCGACCCAGCTTCAGTGAAATGAACAGGAAGCCTGCGGCTCTGTAGAGGTGCAGCATGCAACAACACAAACAAATGCAAAGTTTCGCACCCTCACTGCAGCAACAACACAGACACGCGTTTTCAGAGAATATATTAAAAGCACTGTCTGAATCTAAATCCTGCCTATTGACGAAAAAAAGCAACTAGGCTTTTATTCAAATAAAGGGTACAAAATAAGGGAAGAAATTGGACTGATTCATGTGAAAAAGGGTAATATGCATAAAAAATCCTTAAGATTGAACAACATTTTGCAGGGGCAAGCCGACGTGTACTTAAGCACTGCTTTTTTCTGGCACTCATGCAATCGATGAAACGCACAAAATGTTCACATCGACCAGATTATGTGTTAATTCCTCTCAGCAACAAGTTCTGGTCACACTGTTGGAGGCAGCAAAATGACAGCACCAACACAAAAAACAGAGCAAATAGAGAAGCAAACTTCACAGGCAGACAGCGGCTCTGCACCGTAGTTGGAGGAGACACTCCGTGTGTGACGGCTGTGTTCGTTTTCAGCCACTAGCGGAATGCGCAGCCGGATTGCACAGAGACAGAAGAGGGAGAAATGGAGCGCAGTCAATTCAGACTCAACTCACCCCTGAGAGCCAGGTCGCGGTCACAACGACCTGCTGCAGCGAACTTAGGATAAAACTCCTGCGCTCCCGAGTCTCTTTCCTCAACAGCGGCTGCTCGGGTCTCTCATCCCTCCTCCAAAAGAAAAATAAGCGTGTCCAAATCGCAGCGGCGTTCTCTGCCTCTCTGGAGACGAGGCAGCCTTGTGCCTTTGCGCGCACCGGGGCGCTTTATAAACGCAGAGCGGCGGGGGGACACGGTGACGAGCTCGGAGTGAGCCGTGCGCGGGCATTTAAATGAACTGGAGGAGGGTTTAGTTATCTCGACTATCGTCATCACTCAGCATGCAACAGCAGACCAGCCGACTCCCCTCACTCTCACAGCCCACCGTGGGCCCTCAGAGGGGGGCGGGGTGGGGGGCAGAAACCGACACAACACGAAGCATGCTCATCGGGAAACTCTCTGAGCATCTTACTTCAACTCGCTTTAAACGGATCCATGGGGGTTCAGGGGTGCTACGTAAAAAAAAAAAAAAAAAAGATTTTCAAAAATCCAAGAAATTCAGAAAGTTGTCCTGCCACCACATGTGAGTTTCCCGTGGTGGCCCTCAGAGCCCTACCGCCAGCACCCCACGATTCATCTCCTCTGATCAAAACTCTGCACAACAGGCTTCAGCAATCAGTGTACACTACTGCTGGGCAGCAATGGCTCATCAGTGCATGTCAGTGAACAAATACAAGGTCTAAAATAGAGGATCATGATCTGAATGCTAATGTCAGAGCCCCACTGATACGGACCGTGACATGTGGTCAAGGGAAGCAGGAGCAGCTGGAGAGCAACGCTCAGGATTGTGGATGCACAATCAGGCCTTCTGTTTAATTCACATTATGACTTTGGCAGGAATGTTTTCTTTTAAAGATGAAAACCAGGAAGTTAAGGTCTCATGGAGGTAGAGTCACATTCACTTAGTCGTTCCTGAAGCAGCTGAAGTGGAGTAAACAAGCACCTCATCGTTAAATCAGCTGGAAATGGTGGCGGCTTGGGTAGGAGGCGGAAGCTGCACTAATCAAGAACACAGTTCACAGGACCCAAAGACACGCTGGGAAGACTGGAACAGCACCAAAGACCAACTAGACACACAGGACACAGAATATTCATAGATGGGTGAAGAGATTAGCCAATCAGGCACGGGTGAGTTGCCTCAGGGAGGGAACAGGCTACCACATAGCAGAACAGGAAGTCAAGCCAATCTGGGGATTGGATTTTAGTTATTAGTAAAGTGCTGCTTCTATTATTTTCTTCCTATTTGCCAGAGTTAGGTTAAAAGTTCACCGTAGGTTACAACCTCTGATGCCCTCAGTAAGATAAAGGATGTGACAGTTGCTATGTGTTTTTTCAGTTGACTTTTCGGGTGGAGGTTTTGAGCCTCCCGAGTTAATATCTTAATTGGGGGAACTCCTTTGACCATTGTTGCTTTCCCCATCCCTCAGTTCTTTGTGTTCTGACCTCCTTTTTAAAGTTCCAGTGGTGGTGTCATGCTCCAGGTGACAAACAGTCTTGGCAGAAGTGCAGATCACAGCTGCAACCCTCATGACTCTAAAACAACAGTTTACGACTACTCCTGGAGATCGGGAGGAGTGATTGTATCTTTGTTATCAGGAGTGTAGGAATGCTGGGGACACCTGGGAAGCAGCCACGTGCAGAGGGGGGTGCGAGGGGGGCTGGAGCGCCTGCCCCTTTGCCCCCTTGATGCCCAAAGTGCCCTTTTGTTTCTGTCATTCTTTCCTTTCTTTTTTTTTGCGTGTGTTCTGTGAAAGTTATATGAGTTGCTGCGATTCAACCAGTCAAATTTTAAGGTCAGATTCTGTTTGCCGTTTCAAATTTGTGCTTCATGTGAACTTTTTTAACTTTGAGCACCTGCCACTCCAAAGGTCTCTGCACAGCCCTGCTGTGAAGGAGCCAATCGTGTGACTGGAAACTGATTCTGCGATGATTCAAAGATGCCCCTGCCAATGAGAGATGTGATGGCGGAACCGGCCCCCGGGACCACGGAAGGATTAAAAACACAGAGCTAGGGAGAATTTCAATTGTCATTGTAAGATTATTCTTTGATTGGTGAAGTAAAATACTCACTTTTTGAATTGAATAATGACTCTATTTTAATCCAATTAATGAACACGTGCAAATTCTGGGTAAGAGGTCAATATAAGGATAGAATTCCAACAAAAGGCACCTACAAGTGCCCCGCTATTGTTCTCCTTAACAGCAGGTGCAACGATCAAGGCTCCACCTTCTGGCTGTCACAGCCAGTTTTAGTAGCAGTTTCTTTGGGAAATAAAGATGTATTTGTTTCTTTTCTAATGACCTTAAAATAAATGGGACTAATATGTGTGTCATCTGCATCGCATTGAATAAAGCTCTCTTGATGCTGCTAAGATTTGTTTTGTACATTCCAGAACTGAGATGTACCGAGTTGTTACTGATAGGTCACCAGTCATGTCAATTTGAGACAATTCTCAACTCTTCGCCTCTTAGTCAACCGCACTTTGATATTAAAGTGGTACCAAAGGATGACACTGCAAACACAACAGCTCTGCCTCTCTGCAAGTGACCAGTAATTGAGGGTTAATGGTTCTCCTCAGAATAGAAGAAAAAAATTGCCTCCATTTATCACACAAGACTCAAAGATTGGCCTCCTCCTCAGGTTTTCTTGATGATGACACGCATGCATTTATGTTGCTACACAGAGAAGAGAATGATTATGAACCATGTGGAATTACCTGGTCTTCTACTTTTATTGGCAACAGCAGGTGATGTCTTTCTTATCACGATGTTCAAACCAGCAAAAACATGAAAGAGCAACTGGTTCAACGTCTGATACAGGGAAAAACTTAGCACAAAGTTTAGAGAAGTTTGAATTAGGGATGCACTGATCCACGTTTTTTACTCACGATACCGATACATATATCTGAGGTTTAGTGTCTGCCCATACCGATCTGATATCGATCTAATAGAGAAAAAACAGTGCTGAATTGATTTCTTTAAAAAATATTAAAAAAAAGAGATAAATGTACTGAATTACAAATTTATTGAAAACTCTTCACAAGTACAGCACACTTTAACGCACAAAAAAACGTGTAAAAACAACACAATTTGCATTTGGGACACGAATGCGTTCAGCTTGGCAAATTTACATTTGCAGATTTTCTCCACAACAAAACCCACAATGTCTACGAAACGTTCTGTATCGACAAAGGCAGCTGCGGACTCACTTAAAAGGCAGGGAAATTATTTTTGGAACATAACCCTGCAATAAATGAGGGTTCACTGTACTTGGCTGCCCTGTTCTGGAAAGCTACGGGCCCTCCGTAAATTGTCTACCCGTAACCACTCCGTGACTACAGGCTATCTGCTCGGTGTTGTTGTAGGCACAGCGCATAGAATTGGACTGAATAGATTTGCCTTTATGGCTCGACCACATCCTCACCGATATCTGATCTAAAACTTTTTCCTATATCAGGATCAATACAAAATTTTGATATCAGATCGTGCATCTCCAATTTGAATGTTTACCATCTGTTTATATAGGGCATGTCCTCCAACTTTCCTCTCTGAAAAGAGTTTGGAAATGGAGAAATGGGAGAGTTTTAAAGAGAATTCAGCCCAAGGCAAACATGGAAAACAAATCTTACCAGGTGGCTTTTTACATATTTCAACTGAATTATCTTATCACATCTTATCGGTCCGTCGTGGTGAAGAGAGAGCTGAGCCAGAAGGCAAAGCTCTCTGTTTACCAGTCGATCTACGTTCCAACCCTCACCTATGGTCATGAGCTTTGGGTCATGACCGAAAGAAC
>JAUESE010000015.1:17139928-17150216 GCA_032274725.1 Malacoctenus triangulatus | reverse complement strand
GAGTTCATGCCTACATAAATCAATAGTGGAAACTTGTGAATGCGTTGTGTCGTATAGTTGAGACATGTGTACAATAACAACATTTAGAATGTGAGATCCCTTTAGGCAGCAGCAAGTATCAGTTAAGTGAGGTTGTCTCAGTTTGACATGCACATGTTTAGAAGAAATCAGAATCTCAGACTATAAGTCATGGTGCCTTTGTATCAGAGTCGTTGCTTGTACCAGAGATTTTTTTCACTGTAATGTAGAAAGGGTCAGCCATCTTTGTTAAAGGCAAAGTGGTCAGTCACCAAGAGAAAAGGAAGGTGAGGAACTGAAGAACGAGGGGGGCATGGCTCTGCTGGGAAACCCCACCCAGTCCCAGGTGTTGTTTACCAATGTGTCCTCAAGCAGCACTGAACCGAGTGTCTGGCAGCTGTTTGTCATTTGTCATGTTGGAGGGAGATGGAGACAGTATAAAGTACTGTCAGACTGGTTTATGTGGTGTAAGGCACACTGTGGAGGTGGAGACCAGGCACCATTTACAACACTGGTACAGTTTGATGAAGAAAATGATCATTTCACAGGAAGAGTCCATCTGTGTGAAACTGTTATTAGAAGAGGTAGAGCCACAGTTGACAGAGAGAGTGAATTTCAGTCATTTTGATTGGTGTGACTGAACAGCGAGTAATGAAGGAGCAGCAGGTTTGTTTTCCAGAGCAGCTTATCAAAGTTGGAGAACTAACTCTCAGTCAAGCTCATGTGACAGTTGTGTGAGAAGGATCATCACAAAACGCTGTGATGTACAACTGTAAAAACATCAGAAGGAAACAAAAGGTCAGAAGTTTTTACCCTGCTTTTTTCTGGTTGTTCTGGTCATTATAAAAACACCCTGCTGTGGCCAAACAAGAGACAAAAGTGTGGAGCGAAAACATAGAGGTTCAATGTCGAATGCTACATCATTTTTTTTTAAATTTATTTAATAGTTTGAACAGGGAAGTGATGATCTGTGTCCTCTTTTCTATTCTAATTGCTCCAATCGGTCAGCAGGAGAGGCATTATTGGTCGAGGGTCCATCACTTTGGAGGGCTGGTCCTGCTCACCTATGAACAACAAACCCATTTTTCACAGAAGCTGATGCGATGTGATATGAACAACTCGAGGCTTATTTTATAGATGAAGCACCATAAAGTTCCAGCCAAACTGAGTCCCTCCAATCTTCAGTCTGTTGTTTCTTTGTCTGAATAACTTCCAAGCACATTTTGAGAGGCTGAAGTTGGATTTTCACAAAATCAGTACCAGTAAAAATTTCATGGTAAATAAATGATGTTCCACTGCTCCGTTCCTCAGACAGCTGCTGTCTGTTTGGTTCTCTGCTTTAAACCATCAGCTACTCTTCATGAAACTGTCAGATCCCTTTGGAATGAATGAGAAATTGCCTTTTTTTTTATCTTATTTTCTCAAAAGTGGCAGTTTTGTCAGGTCATCATGCTGATTTTGGCAAAGCTGCATATTTGACATCTGTCCACACTGAACCTTCAATCAACTTAATTAAACTGAATTAAACTTTGCTAATTAGATTTCAGAAATGTTGTCTCCAAAATTTGTTTGTTGTTTTAGATCTGACTGTCCAAGTTTTGAGGTCTTTTTTTCTTGTCTCTCAAGCCATCGCACTAGAGACTGATGTATCCCCAAGGTGAACGCAAGGTGAACCCAAATCACTGCAATTACTTGAAATTATCTATAATCAAGTGTGTAGTGAGATAGCAGCCAGACATTCATGAGGGATAAGATTAAGAGCTGCTGATTCCCGCTATGTGAGTCTCTGCAACAATCGCACAGCGAATCCAGAACAAAATGAAGCATGTTTTTTCTCACACTTCTGTGAGCTCGATCAATTCAAATCCGTCCAAAAAACTATGGCTACCTGGTCGCTTACCAAACCCATTCTCATTAGGTTTCCTCCTGCTGCTGCTGCTTCAATCAGTGGACACGTAGGAAGGAAAGATTCTCCCTAATGTGAAACACAAACATTGGTTTCTCAGTGCAATCAAGAATTATGTTAGTTCAACATTAGCTTCTGTGTAACATTTGTTTATGTTGTTTGGGAGAAAAAGGTTGTGTAACCGCTGCACAATTTTAGTGTGATCCTATTGGGGATAAACATAATCACCTGCTCAAACACCGGATATTGTATCAGTCTCAAATTAGAGTATATTTCTGTAAACCTTTGGAATTATTGCTACAACATATGCAGTTGCGTGCACATAGTTACTGAAGGGCAGGGGGCACATTCAACACTTGTTTTTGCCTCCCAAGATGGCAGTTTAATTTGTCTTGCAAACCAGGGGCACTTCAGCACCACTGACCATATGGTTTCTTTAAGACTATGAGTATCTCTGAATGGATTCGTCAAATGCCAACATAAAAAACATTGTGCTTTATCTTCATTCCCACAAAAACGACTTGAACTCCCCACCCCCACCCCCCCAATAAAACAGACAGGAATAATGTACCCATCTGCGTTTGTTCCTCTGTGAAATCAACCGAGGCATCAGTTGCAGGTGGTCCGAGGACAAAATAGATGTTTACTTATGGTCATTTTTTCAGACTCTATCTTTTTTTTGAATGTCCACTGATTTGTATTCACCCTCTGAAGTCTGAAATTACTGATTGTATCCTTCCAGGAGGCTCATGAGCCCCAACACACCTCCAGCTGACTCAGTTTACGCTGGAACCATGCCGCATGCCTTTCAGGCTTCTGACCAGCTGAAATTATTAAACAGAGATGGAAACGCTGAATAGGCTGTGGTGTACAATCTTTACCTGGGGTTGTGTTTGTCGTGTCTGTGAGGGATTTTAACAGCAACGTAGGCTGAGGAAGTATCAATTGTAGGAAAGCAGTGTTTAGTCTGACTCCTACTGTCATACATTTACTTGTTAAGTTTTGTCATAATAATTAGTAGCTGAAACTTTACATGGATTTGTGTGACAATATTAAACTTGGAATATGCTGGTGAGGGTCTGGAAAGCTCACATCATCTTCAAATATAAGAATTGTAGTTGACAGCGATCAAGACTTCTCAGACTATATTTTTATAAAATCACAAAGAAAAATGACATAAAATCATTAAAAAAAAGTGTTGGTTCCCAAATTGGGATTCACGGTCCCAAATATTACAGAGGACCTCCAGGAAGGGAAGTGTAAATAACACTGGTACCAAAAACCCCTACAAATGGTTAAATACAGAGGGGCCGTGAGCTGTCGGACAATTGCATCAGCAGTAACATTCTTCATTCGTAGGACTGGCTCCGAATTTGACAGACTTTGGTAAAATAGAACTATAAACAGTCTTATGATGACAAACTTAACAAATAACAAAACTACTCTGGAAATGAAGCAATAGCAAAAAAGGAGAACAGTTCTTGGAGACACAACACAACACTGGAGACACAACAGACACACAAAAAGGAGGGGGGGGGGGGGAGCCGGAGCGTGAATCCTGACATGATGCAAGTCAATGTCAGCCCCAAGCTGAAGGTTGGCTTCACAAAACTTTTCAAATGAATCCAGAGCCAAGCATGGCAGTGGAGGCACAACTGTACCGCAACAATGTGAAAAGGTTCCTCTTTATTGTTTCCTGTCTTTGTGTTTGCATGCTGAGTTCATGCTGTGACGCCAAAGGGAAAAACAAGTGTCAGTGGAGGCAAACATCAATATACAGGATGCAGAATTGACTCAACATCCCAACTGTGTCAACAGATTAGCAACCTTCCAGCTACCTGTATGAAAAGTTGCCAAATAATTCACTATAAATATTCAGCCATAAAACATCAAACCTAAACAGTATCCATCTTTTAAAAAGGATCCAGTTACTGTGCGTTGTTATCAAAGTTTGAGTCTGAAAGTTCATGTTGTGAATTAAACTCACATGTAGACATTACTCAAATAAAATCATGACCACCATTTAACCCTCATGGTTCCTCTACAACAAACACATCAACACAAGGAAACGCAAGACACAATTAGTGGGACACACAAATTCAAAGAACCTTAAATGTGACAGGTTTTGAGAATGATCCATAACGCAAATTAAAAAAAACAAATTTTGGCTCCAGCTGCTGTGATCCTCCATCACTCCTTCACATCGATTCATCCAGACTGCAGAGATTCCTGTGCTGCTGATCTGTAGGGTTTTAGCTCAGGGCTCATAGTTGTTCTGTCGACAGGCTGCTTTTTACAGTCTGAAGGTATGATTGCTGGTTAATACTGGTGGCTCTATGCTGCCCGTCAGAGTGTCCTGCATGTCTCCGATGGATGGGTCACGTGACCTGCCTCTCAGCATGGCAAGGAGGCTGCTGGTGACTGAGGTATCGGCAGCAGTAAAGGAGAACATTTGCATTCATTTCTGAAACATTTCCCAATTTACATACTTGAAATCCACCGGTGCCAACAATTATGGCCATGACTATGTGTGTCATTACAATATCCTAAGCATTAACAGCGTCTTACCCTCCTGATAGACTTCCTTTGTCCCCGCTGCAATATTGGCTCCAAATTCACTGAATGTAATCACTGACCAGCACACGGAGTGTTACGATAATCCCACCTTCCCCTGACAATTCCACTGCTGTCCAAAAGGAATGAGATGTGTTTAGTTTCTGTCAAAACACTGCACTAGTTAGTGATTTGTACATTGTAGCCACAGCACATCAACTCAACATTGCTGTGTGTTACAGACCTCGTGCCGTGGACTTGATCATTGGGGTGAAACCTCGTGGTGTGAACAAGTCTTTCTGCTGTTTAAATAAAGGCATACATTCCCAACATGTATATGCAAGTTTATGCAGAGTAAAGCTATTAAATGATGCTGGTTTTGGTGTATTGGTGAATGGGTTGATTCACAGTGAAGTCGTCAGTTTTTGCAGGGTTTTTTTTCCAATATCAGATTATGTTTAAAGCAAACAGTGGGTTGGATGTCACAGTAGGAATAGATTAAAGGTCATTGTAAAATATATCACTTCTGTCTTATCTGAAACAAAAAAAAAATAAAACAGTCATTTATTTGTTTTTTTATGGCTTATATTTCAGTGTACACACACACACACACACACACTTCTCGGAGCTATTTAGGATTCGGAGTCTTGCTCCAAGACAGTTGGACAAAGCTGGATGGGAGATAAAACCCCCAACCTCTGGCATAAAGGCCACTCGCTCATCCAAATGAGTGGGACAAAGTTCCACAGCTGCTGACAGACCCTCTCCAGCTTCACCGTATTGCTGACCCTCTGAGAGCGATACACTCACTGGTGTGGCTCAGTGTGAGTTTTGCTACTTCAGTGAAATCTAATCGAAATCTTGAGATGCTGCTGATCGATTCATGTGCTGCTTAAGAAACCGCGGCTCTTTTCCACGGACGGGTGCTCCTTCTGGCAAAGCTGTGAGCTCACTGTGTCAAAATCCACTCAGATTTTTATTTGCTCCAGCTTGAGTTTGTCAAACTGAGCTTCAGTTTCATGTCTCTCTTAAACATTCTGCCTTAGCTTCACAACAATCACAAATAATCTGCTTTGCCAAAAATCCACTGACCAACTGGTTCTATGATGTTCTTCCTACTTTCTGGTGCTAAAGTGATGTCAGAGCAGCTTTGATCAGGTCAGCCTTTGTATGCAGGCTTATTGCATGCCAAGAGGGTTACTGAAGGAAAAGCTCCAAACTAAACATCGGTCTGTTCAGAAAATAAGATCCTACAGCGCCTGAAATGATTCCTTTACTTTGTTGACTCCATACGAAGTAAAAGTAAAGCTGTCAAATTCAGATCCTGAGTTTAATCTGATCCAATCATCACGTTTCTCCCTCCAATGAAAGTTGTCATCAGAGTTTCTGGTTTAAGAAACTAACTACACCAAATATGCCTTGTTATGATGATACATTTACCTTTTTAGTTTAGCATCAAGGAAACTAAAGCTGCATGAATGACAGTTATATAGATGCCGGAAAGTAAAATGTGAGTCAATCAATGATTCAAGAATCAGGTTTTAAACTGTGTTCGCTGCTGTAATGTTATGATAGTTATTCCACATTTTTACCATCCGGCTGTGAGACACAAACTTCACAGAAATGACAGAAATGCACGAGTTTTTTTTTTTTATTAATTGATATTTCTTTCTCTTCTGGACGGTAGAACGAACCCAAATGTTGCACAAAAAAACACAAACTGTATAACAAGGCCTGCAAATTTGAATTCATTGACATTCAGTTGTACAGCAGAAACTGAATCATTTCTGGAAGGGTAGAAAACTTTTATAAACTTTTCTGTACAAGTTATACAAATGGTGATCCATTACAAGCTTGAATGGTAGATATGCTCTTTCGAGAAAAGACGGCATTATGCGCCACTGCTGATGTCATCTTGGAAATGATGAGGATGTCAATGAGTGTGAGGAGCGTGATGGTGGTTTGGATGAAGATGAGGATGAGGTTTTGAACACAGCAAAGAGAGGGAAGCATCATGGGGGTTGCATTTAAACTGTGTTGCAATAAAGCATTTTTGGGACAAAAACAGAAGAAGCTAAATGATGGTATGATGCACAGAGGGATGAACTTCTCCCTACACAGCAAACAGAGTCTGTTCAAAGGACGAGAGCAGATTTACAGCACATTTAAATCAGCATTACGAGCCAGAGTTATCAGAAAGGAGGTTCGATGATTGATTTGATGGAAGAGCTAATGTGCTCATGTTGGATCAACACTTCCTTTCAGGAAACACTGGCTTGTATTTGACATCATCCCATACCTTTTCATTGAGTTTCATTTGATGACACAGATATCACACTTGTAAGACTCTCCTAACTGAATTTAAGGGACAAAAAAAAGGATTTAATGGACCACATCAGAAGGGCTCCGTTCAATAACAGTCACATTGACAAAATGTTCCTCATTGTAGTCAAAGAATGAACATTTCTCGATGGAACCTTGAGAAATAGTCCTACACCAGGCTCTCATGTATCCATGTGTTCCTGAAATCTGTCATGTTTTTTCAATTACTAACCGTAAAGCAGGAAAATAAACATCCTTGCAACTACTCGTATCACGGAGAGCCTGTTCCCTCGGATGGCTGCAGAGCCTGGCGTTACATGGAAATACTTCCAGTTAGAGGCAGTAAGGTAGGCTCAGAGCAACTCATGCTGCTGCTTTTTCCTCCTGTCTGTGACATTTTCACCCCACCTTTTCATTTTTTTTATGATGTACTGCTTCTGTGTTTGATAAAAACAGGGTACCATTAGCCAATCGCATGCAGGAAGGTGAAGAGGACAAACAGGTCTTCTGGCGTTTATCTAGAGTGCTGCATAAAATGCTGAACCAGCAGGGCTTTGTTTGGAATGTTGGTTCATTGAACCAAATTTGAACTTTTAATCCAAATAGGAAAGAAACTACAACAATCAGTACAAATAATGCAAACTGTCCCATTTATGTGTTTGGGACTTTAAGCTGCAGGCAGTGTTCGGAAACTAGTGACCCATCCTCATGGTGGAAATGACAACAGAATTTGATTTTGAGCGCTGAGCGGCAGGAGAGAGGCTGCATTCAACCATTCACCATTCACCATTCAACTTCAAAATATGAATCGATCACACGAGAGTTAGATACATTTCAATCTAATAAAGTTACTTGTAATGTTCTTGTTTCTCTGAGAGACAGAAGCTAATTGTCTGTTCATGCAGGAGGAGCATCGACAAATCCTGTGATGCTCCACAAAGGTGGTTCGTAAAAGAGCTTGTAAAGGTGATTTGGAACATCTGTGGTGTTTCCTGCAGCTTTTCACTTACAGCCCTCATTAAAAACAATCATTACGTCACTTTTAACACAGTGACTCTAATTTGATGACTTTATCACAGTATGAAACTCGGTCAAATCCTTGTTTGACACTTCTCTGTTACTCACATTAGTGGTACAGCAGGCATCACTGTGTTGCAACCACTGGCACACAGTGAAACCTTCACAACAGGATTAGTGAAGATATACCCCACTGTATGCAGTCACCATGAACCGACACGTAGTCCCTCACTTGGAATGAACGTTTTTTCTTGGCAGGCATTCTCTGCAGATGGCCGTCAGAAGGTCGTGGTTGGAGACTCGCACCACAGAGTGCACAGGAAGGTCACAGCAAGCTGAATTTAATTGGTGAATTAGGACCATTAGAAGTTTCCTGTTTCCCGCTCTAGTTTCAGGATGTCACTCAGCATTCAGCTAAGCACATGTGACTCTTTCAAAGTCATCAAAGTCTCATATTTGAGGGCATATTACAGTCAATTGTTGTTAGATGACTCAGTCTCATTTGTGCCTGAGAAAAGATCCATTGTTTCAAACAGTGAAGTGAATCTGGTCTTTGTTGTCGTTGCATTGCCTTGACGTCTTTGCACACCTACATGTGTAGGAGTAAAGCTTGAACATAAGCTCATGAGAACTCCCAAACACAAATTATTAATTTCCCCTCCAATAAGCTGTTTTTGGGGCCTGTAATTTCCTCAAACTGCTTGCACACTGATTCATTTAAAGAAGCGTCTCATTACATGGAGATGAAACATTTTAAAACCAGATTCCTCAAAGGGAAACACTCTTATTGCAACCAATGTAAATAGCAGCAGAGATGGGTGTTACCCTTCATCTGCTGGGTATCGTGTTGGTGGAATTTATTTTATTCTTTTCCGCTTACTTGGAAGAGATTAATTTGTCACTCCAGACAAATGGGAGTGCCGATTCCTAAATTAGCAGACCAAGTAATAGAATCACTTAAACTGAAATATTCTTATCAGAGGGTTTCATTCCCTCCACCAGCACCAAGGAGCTTGCTATTGTACATTTCTTCCTGAAGTCGCAGAATTGAAACTGATAGCTTTGATTTGGTTACACTGCTGAGATTTTACTGAAACACCAGCCAGTCAAGTTGTCTGACATAGTTTGAACCGAATGGAGAAATCAGGGAAGGATTTCCGTACCAACTGTGCTGCTGAGGTGACCTCAACGAGACTCTTGACCTCCAAACTGCACCTGTGCAGCTGATTTGTTGCCACTAGTTCCTGCTTGTGAAAGGATGCTTGAGCGGGTGTGGTTCATGTGTTTTGCTCACAGGAAAACCAAACACAATGCAATGATGCATGGAGTCGGCTCCACCCCTTTTAGAGGACCTCTATGCTGGGTTGTTTTTGAGTGTGGCCAGAAAAAAAGGAAAGAAAGAAGAAAACTGGAAACTAAACAAACATAGTGAACTTGGAAATCAAACTTCTCCAGGCTCTAAAAGCTGATCCTCCTTCTCCAGGATGACACGATCACCTGATCACACAAGAGTCTTGAGGAGTCATGAAGGCTCCTCCTGTGAACCCTGTTTTTTTATTACCGTATCCACAAAATGCTGCCAGTACTCCAACATCCTGTAGCGGTAAGTATAAAATCCGATCAGTAATTCCTGTGGTCATCCAGAACACAGCAAATACTTCTACATATGTCAGCATGCTTTTGAGTTAGAAGATGCATTTTTCGGAGGCCTTGCCTAAATATGACGTGTATCAGCGTGCTTCAGTGCGCCCGTCACCCTCACCAAACTTACCCTCACCTTGATTGACACTCATCGGCATTCGCTGGCTAACTCCTCCTCTTCAATCTCGTCCAAATCCGAAAAAACAAATAAATTAACAGCCTTTGTCTTACCAGTCTGCTTCTTAACACGATGTTGTGACACCACTGACATAGGAGCAGCAAACAATGTCATTCTTTTTTTTCTGTGGCCTCCGATCTTGATATGAAGTGTTCACCCTTGGCTGTGGATCTTGTTTCCTAACAAGGAGCCTCTGGTGGAAATCAACCTCTGCTGCCATGTGAGGATGAGGATGTGTTGTTGCAGGATGAAGGTACATTTTAGCAGAATATGCTGTGGTGAAAAAGCCTCTTGGTAGCAAAGCTAACACTGCCAGGAATGATATGTTGCACAATCATTGTGTCCAAACATATATGCAGGTGAAGATGACTTGCAACATGGCATGGATTGTGTTGTGAGCATGTGGAAAGTTCTCCATAGTACTGTTGTTTATTAGGGTGGGGCTTCAGGCATAGAGTGGAGAAAGGCCTCTCTGTTTGAAAGTCTGCAGTGTGTTTTGTCACCCACCAGGCAGAGTGGGCCAATACAGGCCGCTAAAGGATCCGATCAGGCATGAGGGGGAACATGTTGGTATGTGTCAGAGCTGGAGCCAGAAGAAGAGAGCAGGGAAAGGGTATGGGGGGGGGGGGGGGGGGGGGGGGGGGGGGGGGGTG
>JAUESE010000015.1:17122353-17134247 GCA_032274725.1 Malacoctenus triangulatus | reverse complement strand
CTGACACGGCGCACAGATGAACGTTTGGTCTTACGACAGTATCGTACCATCCTAGGACTTTAGGGGGCGATAGAGAGCAAAAAATCTGCAAAGTTCCGTTATGTGTCTTTAAAGGTAAATCAACTAAGTTGTAAAAGGAAGAATTGGGGAATATCTTTAGGAGGTGACGTGTCATAGAAAAGATGCATACCTGCTGCATCAACAGCTGTCTTAAAAATAAAGGCAAAAGAGGTGCAATTGCTCAAAACACCCCTACAAGGGTGACAATCGGAGCAGGTTAAGTTTATAAAATGCCTCCTGTTTATCTTTGTGCCATGAAGAGCTGAAAACCAAACTTTCTCTCCAGAAAAACCAGGATGGATGCCGGCGAACCTGAGTGATCCGTTGCCTGCACACTCTCTGCTAGATGGGCCGGCACAGGGCCTGCTGGAGGGGAAAACAGGGTCACATCCTCCATCCTCTTGCATTATGTAAGATTTATTTTTGGGATGTACAGTTTAAACCGGTGTACGTTTGCCAAGTGTTGTCAGTCAGCCACTCTCAGGCTCTCGAGCACGATGAGAAAGCACCACAATTTTGACCGTCAAAAACGTCTTCCTCAAATCTGTCAGACGGGCTCCGCTTGCCCGCCGTCATGATACAGCCACCGAGACGTCTCCAACCTGATTTAACGAGAGGAATTTTCCTGCCGTTAGAGAACAATTTATTTGGCTGAGTGAGGCCAACTGCTGCGTGGGATTTCCTGCACTGTGCATACAGGTGTTGCCAGGACGTGTCTTAGCTGCGGGGCTTAACTGCGCCCCCCAACTGGCACGACTCTGGGCCCAGTAAAGCTGAACCTTTAGGATGTCTCCCATATATCCCACTTAGAAGTGTGTGTTCTCTCTCTATCTCTCTGTCTCCCTCTCTCTCTCTCTCTCTCTGGTCTAATGAAAACATCTACAGCATAATAATCTATGTGGGCGTCTAAAAACTCGCAAAGAGAAGCCCACAGCCTTTGGAGCCTATGTGGCACTGCTAATCTGTGACTGTGGATGAGCTGTTTCCAAATAGGAGTGATTTTGTAGTCCTATATGCTGTTAGTGAAGGTGAGCACCGAGTTGATATAATTAGCCTCATTAATCCAATCAAGCAGTGACAAGAAGAAGAGGCTTGTTTTAGATCCTATGACCTCAGAGCACCGATGGAGAGAAATCAAGTTCCAACACAACTATGTTTTGTTTTGTTTTTTTTCTCTGGTTAATGTTCAAGAGTGAAAGAGAAATTCTGACTGGCTCAACAGCAATATTTGTGAACTTAAAATTGATTACAGCACCATTTTTGACCTTCACCAGTCTCACGACGAGGAAGGGGGCAATAACAGATGTACAGAGTGCCTGCTATTTGGGGAACAATGGTACTTCAGATAAGGTTGTGCAAAGGCTGGACCTTTGGACAAACAGAAGCGCATTTTTCAAAGGTCACAGGCAGTTTTTACTGTATCAACACACTCACTGTGATTGGCTGCACATCACCTGAAAACGAGGACAAACACTTCTCTAACCTTCGCTATCTCGGCTGCCTAAGGAGCGAACAGATATCCAGATGGAGGAGCTGCCTCTCTGCTGGGGTGAGCACACATCCAGGACTTTTACCAATGACAACAAGCAGTTCACAATACACAGAAACACAGCCTTTTTTTAGGTATTATGCAGTACTCTTTGTTATGATGATCATCAGAGGAGCAGGAGAGTATTTGATCTGTTTCTGGAGAATAGTTCCATTCGTCTTACTTTTCTCCATACTCTCTATTTTGTCACATTTGTTAAACCTGCTGAACAGATTCTGGATAATAGCCATGTGGCTCAATAAGCACAATTACCTTCATATTCTTTGGACTTTGAGAATTTCAGTTGGACTCAGCAATTCAAGACACATGATCATTATCTGCAATTAAAGTGAATTGATGCTCTGTCATGAATGAGCAAGTAATTTGTTGTCCTTTTATTCTCTTGGACATTCCTTTGTGATGCTTTCATGAGGACCAGATCCACTCAATGCTGCTCAATTACAGGAATGCAGCTCACAATGGTATGCAATACTGTGATACCAGCTGCATTGTTGCTCCGACAATAGAGTTCCTTCATATTCTGCACAAACATGTTTGAAGGAAAAGTATGATCTTGTGAAAATTTCAACATCAAACCCATCCACATCAAACGCTAGACTTTACACATTTCCTTTTTATCATTACTTTACCTGCTGTGAGAGAGAGTGAAGTTTACTGCCTTCCTTATTTCTTTGCTCCTTGAATGGAAATATTTTTCTTGAACATTTGGTCTTTTCTGCAGTAATCAGGAGCTTCGACCAAACTCCTGTTTCTGCTAAGCAGCCACATCGAATTTTAAAGATTTGGAGAGAGTTTAAACTTCTTCAGTCTCATTTATCTTCCTTTATTTTTAGAATAATAACTGAGGTTAAATCATTCACCATGTTTAAGCTCAGCAAGTGATTATGTACCAACGTCTTGAAATATATATCCTGAGTACCGATAATTTTGTTTCGCTTTATATGTATAAGTAAAAAGAAACGCACTGAACCTTATCGGACTTCAACACCTTTTGCCAATGTGGACAGACACCAGACATTCATGCTCTGGTGGGTCACCGCCCTTCCAAGATTAGGAGATGCTTTTACGCTTCAGTGTAGGAGTAGGGGGAAGAGGAGGGGGAGAGCTGGCTGTGCAGAGGAGAAGCGCTCCCCTCTCTAAATTGGTGTGCTGTTCCACCTCCCTGCTTCGTGGCCTCACTAACTCACTCTCTCTTCAGTCACTGAGTCACAGGTCTGACATGCTATGATACAAACTCACACACGCTCCAAACACACACATGCATGCACATGCTGCTGTCAGGTGTCAGCTCGTTTGCAGGAGAGTTGGAGCAAACAATAACACAGAAAACAGGAGGAACAAGGAGCAGAGAGATGACTTTCAACCGACAGCACGGAGTGCGTAGCACACACCGGCTCAACCACCAACTGCAGCGTGACCAGCGCTCAACAGACTAACAAGCCTTCTCTCTCTTGAGTATAAATATGCTGGTTGTTAGTAGATGCAGATATGCACAAACATTTTGGGTATTATCACATCTAGGACATGAAAATCTTATACCCACTCGACTGTTCATCAATGCAAACCTCTTTTTAAACTTATATAAATGTTGGGTGTTAATACGCTATAAGGTCACTTTCCCAGCTGCAGTTTACAGTGAAAAAATAACTGTGCTGTTCTGAATATTTAAAGTTTTTCGCCTTTTAAGTGTAATTACATGCATTTATGTAGCTATGCACAAAAGTCACACTTTTGCATTTTCTTTTTCTGTTGGTTCCATTCAGATGTAGGGAAGTTAGTGTTCATGACTGTAATAAAAGCTAAATATAAATGTCTCGGAGTTGACCTGAAGGCAAATCTATGGTATAAAAATGATTGATTGTGAACGTTTTCTTGTGATTCACACTGATGTCTTTGTACAATCCTGCATGCAGGCAAGTGCAACCTAACCAGGAGCTTGGCTGGATGCAGGAAATATATTCTGGAAGAAAGAGTAGAAATAGACCTGTAAACTGCAGGAGATATCTTTAACCTGCACCTTTAAATAAGACGCTAGTTCAGAGAGCTTACTGAGGACATCAGGGTGTTTTGAAGTTTCAGCAAGAAAGAATTATTCACACTGACACACAGTTTTGTAGTTACTGCTGCAGGAAGACTCACAGTTTGTGTGACGTTGATGGAGGTGGGCAGAGAGCTCGCAGTCTACTTCAGTGAGCAGAGGTTTGTAGTTTCACAGGGAACAGCAGAGTGATGACTCGCTTCGTTCCCTCATTGTCTGACAACCTTTCATCTGACAAACTTTGGGAAAAAATCCCTTTTTTTGAGTTTCTTATATTGAGTATATTGAGTTCTAGGATCCTCCAACCACTGACTGTCTGTATATCTGTTAAGTTGGAACCCAATTCTGTCGCCTGAAGGGCAAAAAGTATGATATGAGTACTACCACCACCTCTTCTTTAGAAAGTTGGTGAATCAAACAGAAAGTGAATAAAACAGAATCTAACTGAGTCTAATTGGAAATCATTTTGAGCTGTAAATGACAATAGAAGCTGTATTTGAATCTATTTCCAGCAAGATGCTTTTTTTTTGGGAAACCAATACAGTTTTATGGAAAGGGCCAGTGAGCTACAACAAGAGGAACCCAGTTCTCAGTTTCTGATCAATAAAAAATGACTGGAAGTATTGGAAGACGTTTGGGATTAGGTCTGCAGGTAACCCTTAGTTCCACTGAAGGAGAAGTCAATGTCAGAGACCTTTCAGGTGTGGTTAAGGGCACTGCATTGGTCATTGGGCGCTAGGGGTTCCACCCAAAGGTCCCATCGTAGCCAAAGATCCCATGAGTCCAAAAGGACTGAGGGACTCGCTTATTTGTGATGGCTCTAAAATGCTGATTGCTGGTTGGCACCTCTTGTCAGGCAGCAAATATGCTTCCAGCAAAATGCTTGTTTTTCTCATCGCCATGGTCCATTCATACTCTGCAGCATGATTTGAAAACGACAGAGCCCAGCCAGGAGACACAGAGGAAAATCAAAGTAGTTTTTGCTTCCTCAACACTAGTTTTGATGAGTCACCCAAATGGGTTAGTTTGGAAAAGATGTCTGGTAACCTCAACCTCTGTCACTGGACTCTCTTAAAGGGCCTCCTAAAGATTCACCAGAGGAACTCTGAGTTTTCGTGGTCGATGACAGACTGACTAACCAACACTCCTGGAAAGGGAACTTCCTTGCAGAGCGATGAAAAAATTCCAAAAGAATTAAATGTGAGCAAATACACTGGAAATGTAAACAGAACGCAGGACTGCAAACAGCCAACAATGAGGAAAAAACAAAGCACACAGGCCGGAACTCCATCATGGGTGTAAACATGAAATTCCCCACAGAGCACATACGTGCACACACACACGCACGCACGCACGCACACACACAGGCGTGAGATTAGGAGAAATCAGGAGATAAATGGGAAAACGCTGAGGCAACAAGACGACAGAATGAAGTTGACTGAAGCAGTGATAGATATCAGGAATAAATTTAACTGAAGAAAGCACATATCGAACAATAGAAGCTACAGTAGAACAAGATGAAAATACTGACATGGGAAAAAAAAACACTGAAAGACAAAACTAGACACCAGAACAGAGACCTATAACTGACTCAGAGTATTTGACAAATCGCGAAGGACAAAAAAACATCAGTTCAATCAACATGCTCTTATTACAACAATGTTGGGTTCTCAGTTTGTTTCAATGTCTAATATTGTCGCTCTTAGACACATTTGTTTATTGAAGAGTTTCCCTTCTTTGGATTTTGTTTTCTTTACCTTTAAAAAATTCTGCTACTCCTTTTAAAAGAGTGTTTGAGTCTTTTTTCAAAGTAAACTCCTTGATAATGAAGAGAACATGATGGATACGACTGACAGAGTCACCGACTCACCATCAAATCTTTCCTGTGAAGATATGTTAAAAATCGGAATCAACGTAAAAGAAAAAATGGAGAAGGGAAGACTGAGGTAAAAAGAAAAGAGGAAAAAAGGAAACAAAAGAAACAGAAAACATTCAAAATGAAAACATCTTTTTATTGTCATACACTTTGTGAAGGATGAGTGCAAATAAAAGAGTTTGTGATCAAAAGTCTACTCATCACTAAGCCATGGACCATAAGGCATCATTAAATACAAGCTTGTTGGAGCTATCATCTACAATACAAGGACGGATTCAGGGGAAAGAAACGACACAGCATCAGTGCTCACGCAATCCAAGGGAGGAAAATGAAGGAGAAAGAAAATGAACTGAACACAAAACCAAAGGCAACAGAAAAACACAACACAATTTGTACATTCAAAAGAAAAGAAAACGTCCAAAACTTCACAAGGAATATTGAGATTACGGCAAGTAACAAGAAAACATGGTCTACAATCTGTTATGTACACTTGGCACGAATGTTATGTCTTTGATTGTTGTCCCATCATGTTGTCAACTCTAACATGTTCACAGATCCTTTTTTTTCCCCCTTTATTTTTAATTGAAATGCCTGGCTCATATTTATATAATCCTATAAATATACGGAAACAATCATTCGCTCAAACAAAGCTGTTGAAAGGTTTTGCAAAGCCTCAGGTAAAAGTCGAGATCAAACTGCTCCATGGACAACATTTCATCAGAAAAATGCTCACACACTTTTTGAATATTGTGTGATTATTATTCTTTTTTTCTTCCTCACAACAGGAATCGGTCATTGATAGTCCATCTCATGCACTTGAAAGTTGTAAACAGTACAAATATAAATGATCCACTCACAATATTTTAGTCCCAGCAATTTAAAATAGACAGACATACTCCAAAAACAGCAGCAGTTTGTTTGTATGCATTTTTCAAACACTGGCAGATGTGAATATAATGAGGTGGAAAATGGCAATTGAACATGACTAGATTGTCTCTGTCTGTTCGACGTGGCTGAAGAGAATCAAAAGCAGTGTACAGCTCAAATGATGCCACAGCCTCCCATTCAGGACCAAACCAGTCCACTTTGCTAAAACTTTCTTTTAAAAATATTTTCTGATTTACAGTGTGGATAACTCATTGGGGGCCTTCTTCAGCATTCTGATATGTCTTTTCTGATATGTTAAAGGGAAAGTTGGTTGGTTGGTTTCAGGAACATTGCTGTAAGTATTGAAAATGAAACTGAAGATTTTGTGGAATGAAAACATTTCTGGATTTTCTTGTTGTTTTTAAAGAGTTAAGGTTCCCACTTTTTGAAATGAGCTCCACTTTCATACATACAGTAGTTAAGGAAAATAAGTTAAAGTTGAAGTTCTTTCACTTTTCTAACCAATTTGGTGTGAAAGCTTGGTAGTTGTCACCATTTTCTGCTCAGTGTGAACATGTTTAGTAGCAGTGCTTCATTGGGAACATTGAATAATGTCCAAAAGTGACACATGCAATTCAGATATTCAGGAGTGGCAAAATACTGGCTTTCAGGATCCACCAGACGCCACAATATTCAGTATAAAGTGATTGGAGTTACACTCAGAGTGAACACACAGCATCTTTTCACCACGCTGTATGTATCACAAGGGGAGAACGACTGTGCTTGTTTGAAGCAAACACAAATTACGGCGTGTTTCAGGTTTAGAGGTGTTTCATTTCTGATTGTAAGAGCACCTGAGAAGGCCACAAAAAGAAACAAAACAAAAGTTTAGTAAAGTAATGAGTGGTCTGCTTAGGAAGATTCCTGTTGCCAAGATATCCCTGATAATCGATCAGTTTTTGGCTCTGGCAAAGGATTTTAATTTCTTCAAAGATTTCAACCTGTGATAAGCGATTCTGGTCCAGCATTGCCTTCTTCACTGGGTTCTTTTTATTCATTAGTAAAATCGTACAAAAGGAAAGGAAATTTGTATTTGGTAGATTGTTTCTTTTCTGTAACCATGCTTTTTGGCAACAAATCTTATATGACTCGAAAGCCTTTTTAAAGCTTTTTTAAACAGTGCTACATGAATGTGCAGCACAGCTGAGTTTGTAGTTTAACCCTTGAACACATTTTTTTCCCAAATATTCTGCCAATCAACATGCTCTGCTACAGACTCTAGATGTTGTTTGGTGGACTTGATGATTGAAGGATGAAACAGAATATGTTGACTGAATGATGTGACTAAATAGTTTATTTGCTAACCTGCCTGTTCAATCGTGCATTCCTCCAAACACCAACAATGACAGAATAAAGATATTGTAATTGACAGACGAGGTCATTTGGAATCAGTGGCTGCATGTGGCTTACAAATGTGGCACCTTGTTAAAGAGAAATTAACTAAAATAAAGCAAAAGAAAGACATTTGACCAAACACAGATTTCCCTTCCTCTGGTGTGATGTTTTGGTGCAGGAAGGCAGGATCCTTTTTACTTTGCTTCCTCTCATCAGTTTGCTCCTCTTTGTTACTCGCCACAATTATTAGGCCAACAAACATTTTTTTGGTAGGTTAGTTACCTAAGTTCTTGCAAGTTAAGTCAACAGTTTGCTTGCAACAACATGATATCTTTTGTAATTCTCAATACAAATTCAAGATTTGATTGATCTGAAACTTGATCAGAGTTTCTTGAGTCTGATTGATGCAACCAAACCTGTAAAGTTTTCATCATGTGTTTCAGTGTAACTTCAGCTAATGATTGATAATATCATCAAACGTCATTGATCTCAAGTAGTTTTTCATTTGTAGTTTGTGATACTCAGAAAGGTAACTTGAAAATGTGAAATTATCAACAGTTTGTATGTGTTGGTGTTTGTACTGACTGTATAAAACACTCTAAATGACTGCACTGATTACACGGCAGTTTGCTTTAAATTATCTGTATCTAATGACCTGTGAGAATCCGTATCTATTCAAAGTAAGACAATGAACATTTATTTGCGGTAAGGGGAGATAAGGGGCTCAGCGGTAGCACATCTGAGGGATAACTAGTTTAGTTGACGTGACAATTTTCAAGTGTCAGTGCTCTCACAGAATGTCAGGTCAGGTGGGAGAGTCCTGGTGTGGTGGGCGCCTTCCCTCTTTCCCCCAAAGGCTGCCATTGTTCAAGCCCCCAGCTTACATTCACAGGCTATATTCAAAGCACAGGCTGATCAGAGAACAGTCTCTCCACCCCAGAACTGGGCCAATACACCAAGCACCAACAGGGATGCTGGCTTCTTCACATTCGAATGGTACAGTGTTAATAAGAGGGCATTTTAGAGTTAAACAGAGCTTTTCACGCAAAAAAAAAAAAACACGTAACCCGGACATTCACGCATGACAGACCATGAGGTAACATCGACAGAATGGTCTACACAGCTAACAGACATAAGGAATGGCAGGACGAGTTCATGAAAATATACAAAGTGCGATGTACAACAGGTACATTCATTCAGAACAGAAAAAAAACATGAGGAAAAAATAAATCCACAGTTGTCCTCAAACACTGACATCTCTCAGAGTCCAAGATGATGAGTTCTGTTGAAGAATTAAAGCAAGGTACATACAAAGAAATCAAACTCTCATGGTAGGAACAGGTCAACCGTAAGAGACAAACAAGAGAAAGAGAACAGATTCAGTACGGTGTAAATCAAGCCAAAGAAAAGATGTGAGTCCGCGTTGAGAAACCAAACTGTCTACTTATCTGTACACATGCATGCCAACATTTCACGAAAATACACAAAGCATGGGCAGTTTTCTTCAGTGGGCTGGCTTTTGGATTCAGTGCATTTTTTAAGGAGGTGGGTTATTTATATGGAGTTATGGCTGCTGCTTTACCCCCCCCCCCCCCTAATAGTTGCTGACTGGTTGCTGTTTTTTATGCCCCTAACTCATTTGACATACTCAGCTGACTTCCAGAAGTGCCCTGGGTGTGAAAGGCGGCGATTCCTTTTTGGCAACTTTTCCAGTAAATCTACCAGCTTGGAGAAGCTGGGCCGCTCCTCCTGCTTGTACGCCCAGCAAAGCAGCAGGATGTCCTGGGACAGACAGAAACACATGTCATTAGAGACACGCCATTCATTTATTTCAAATTGTGATTTAAGTCCATTCATCAAGATGTTTGCTTGCAGTTGCAGGGCTTTAAAAATGTACCCAATCATAACAACGTATCTGCTGATGTCACTTCCAGGCCACCAAGTTGCCAAACAGTCTGTTGACGTCGTATTTTCAGCTAAAATCGCTTGCTTGCTACTTTGTCCCAGTATGTATAAGAACGCACATAGTAGTAAGTGCTTTCACCTTTAAAACAAGTAGAGTCCAGCCAGTTAAGGATGTAGAGCATGTGCCGACCACTGAATTAGATGATAACATGGTATTTCTGCTATGTTTTTCTGAGATGACAGAAACAACGAAGATGAAAAACTGTACCTCAAGAAGTCATTTGGCAAATTCCTTGAACTTGATTTAGGTCGAGGCAGCTTGCAACTCAATTCATAAAACTACTTTTACTCAGCAGGAGGTTTTTATATTGTTGATCTGAGACTTTTCTGTGGTGAGCCAATAACTCTTGAGTGATGCAGACTGGATACTCCAGTAAACTCCACCATGACTAACCATCACACACAAATGGGAACCACATAAACCTTTTTCTTCAAATTAATCTGCAGGTGAAAACAGATGGCTAAAAAGGGAGGCAGCGTCCCTCTGACAGGGTTCTGCTTAAAATGTTCCACAAGTATCTTATCCAGAAGCTTCCTTTGCCATGTTGCATTTTCCTCATCTCAGAAACACTTTAGTGCATCCAAACTGCTTGTTATCACAAAGAGAGAGAAATTTTTTCTTTCACTGTAAAGAGCCTTCAGCAGCTCGATACGTCCTGGGCTCAGTGCGCCTCCACGTGAAAAGTTGTGCAGAAATCCATGTTGAAACAAAGTGTGACAAATGAGAGAGAGCCGAAGTCTTACTGATATCTCCTTCCCCATGCCGGTTTGGGCCAGGTTGGGCTTGATGCCGCGTCCAATCTGCCATATGATCACTTCAGCTGGCTGACTCTTATAAGGCCACTCACGTGCGTGTAACTCATACCAGATAGTACTGCGGAGAAGAGAAGGAGAGGAGGTCAGTCATTGCGGCCAGAGAAGCACACCACTGCCTCCAAGACACACCTGGCAGCAGTCGCCTTCAGAGCAAACAAAACAGTGCTGCCGCAGTCACAGCGAGGACGAACCATCACTCACTGCTGATGTGTGCATGATGCTTCCTCACAGCTGGATTAAATACCAGACAACAGCCCATAAAAATCTCCCTTCTGTGTCTATAAATTTGCAATGCAGCACCTTCCCTGTGCATGGGAGCTGATTTCATTCTGCCCCTGCACATCAAGTTTGAGTGGAATAAAAATAGCTCTTTGCCAGGAGTAAGGGAGAAATCTGATGACCGATTGTTGATGAATATGCAAAACAGCCGCGGGGGTCACCTCTAGGTAGCACCAGGCCTACAGAGCAGCTGGACATTGTTCTCCAGTGCTGCACTTGTCTTCCCTTCAGAATAACAGAGTGACGAAAGCTCCATATGGGGCACCATCTGAAAATGCAATTGTGTTAGGAGTCACCAGAGCAGGCTCCACCCCCACAAATGGTGCAGTGATGGCAGCAAAGGAAGCCAGGGGCCACAAGGATTTTTAAATGACTTAGGACAATTATACAAGTGGTCTTCAGATGGTGGACACCTTTGGTTGGAGAAGCACTGAGACACCCTGAAAGCAGCCTGCATGTATTCGGGTAGGAAGTCAATGATGTTGTTGTGGCTGCACTGTATGAAAAACAGTCTTTGAACAAAAGAGACCTATTGCTCCTCCTTAATGACCTTTTTGTTTTTTCAATAGAAAGCCGAAGAAGAAGCGAAGGTTCTTTCATTGGTGTAGCAATGACTTTTTATGGATCTTTATCTTAGTTGTGATGATGAAAGCATGGTGTTTGTCATGTAATTTAAGTGTACATAGAAACAAAAATCCCATCTCAATGTTGCACAAATACTTTTTTATACAGAAAGTACAAATACAGAGTAGAAATCATTGAAAGTGAAACTGAATTGTTGTTGCAGTATTTGGGAGAGAAAAGATAATTTTATAAAAAAAAAGGTCCACTCATCCATTGTCTAATGGTATTTTTTTATCACTTATTTCAACGAAGAGTTGATGGAAGTGCTGGAGATGATCCAAGCAGACTTTGGGGGAAGACAGAGGATACCTGGACAGATCAGCGGTTCATCGCAGGAACAGACAATCGCATGCACACACACACACACACACACACACACACACACACACACACACACACACACACACACACACACACACAAACAC
>JAUESE010000015.1:17095944-17106313 GCA_032274725.1 Malacoctenus triangulatus | reverse complement strand
AAATGCTGAAACTAAATTTTTTTCTAAGAGACTTTTTATTATGAACTCAAGTTTTCAAAATATAAACATGTTTGAACTTTGAAGTCAGCTTTTCTTGTGTAATTAAAATGATCACGAAACGTTCAGGAAGCTTCCCCTCTGTGTCAACACAACCAGTTTGCTCGCGCAATTAAACCTTTACGTTACTCCCAACGTGGTTTCTACTCTAACAAGACTGAAAATACTTTCACAAATTCGAGACAAACGACAAAATGCTGAAACTAAATTTTTTTCTAAGAGACTTTTTATTATGAACTCAAGTTTTCAAAATATAAACATGTTTGAACGTTGAAGTCAGCTTTTCTTGTGTAATTAAAATGATCACGAAACGTTCAGGAAGCTTCCCCTCTGTTCATGTTGGTATATCAACTGTAATTTTTTTTTTTCTGTTCAGACACAAGTTTTGACTATGTCCACCTGTCTACAGTTTACATGTGATTTCGAGGCCATTATTGGTTTGGGTTTTAAGGTTTTGTAGCGTTTATTATATCTCAGAGACTCCCTTTCATCAACAATGGGCCAATTGTCCTTTATAAATACATTTCGTGTTGACAGATGGAAGTTGTTTCTGCCAACACAAAGTGCTGCCACAAGAACAGTGATTAGAAAAATAACCTTTCTTCTGAAAGTATTTCTATACAATTGAATCAGAAACAACTTTATTCCAGTTTGCACTTCAGAGGAATCTGACTTGGTGTCTTGGTGCAGAAGATTCTCGACAAATTCAGTGAAAGTAATGCAAGCTTGAGTGCTGTAAATACAACTCACAGTTGTCTGCAGATCGCAGGTTAATTTTGAGGGAAATTGAATAAAACTTTTTTTCCATATAATATTCAGATTTATCTGGAGTTATTTTCATAGCAACATTTATTGGTATAATTTTTCTTTTTACTGTTTCATCAAATAGTAATTAAAAAAACTAAATTAAAAATCTAGTGTTTATTACATACTCATCTATTTTATGTTGAGTGAGGAGGCAGAGGGAGAAATTTGTACAAAAAACACCTTTAACCTGACTAAACTGCTTACTGGTGGATTCTGTCCTTCTCTCAGCTCAACTTCTGAAGTAATCCTCAAAGGAACCGAGTAATAAGCTCGATGACTCAGTTTGTGTTGCACGTAACTCCATCCCAGGTAAACACTGAACCGACCTGACCACATTTTCCCCGGTTAGTAAAGCAGAGAGGTGATGGGCAGCTGATGCAGTTTGATGTACAGAGTGAATCAGACAGGGAGGAGGTATTCATGGGAGGCCAAAAAAACAACCAGCACAGTTAACACACACATTTACTGCTCACATCACACATTCAAAACTGTACGAATAAGTCCAAAGAAATAAGTTTAAAAATAATCATCAAAAACAGCTGAAAAGTAAGATTTGAGTCTTCCACCAATTCTTTTCACATTCTCTCTGGGAGTAACTCGTAGGCACCTAAGATTAAAGTGAGATCGAAAAATAACCTTAAGCTAAAATGTTACAAGATCCTCGGGCTCTTCTGTCTGCATGGCATCCTCCTGCTGCTGAGGGCTCGAGTCCACAGCATCTCCATCCTCCTGATCACCTGGACAACACACCAGCACCTTCAGTCTAACTTCCTCACACATTGGTACCATTTAGAGGACCTGTGGGCACAGTGGGGGTCCTACTTGATGGGATCCGGTGAATCTGGACCAGAGTTGTGTGGTTCCTGTTGGTGACAGGAGGCAGCCGGGGAATGGCGTCCTGGAAGACCTGCTCCTCATCCGAGTCCACCAGACTCAGCACGTCTCCTCGGTCCTCGTCCATTTGCCTGATTGTGAGAGGGCATTAGAGAGCAACAGCAGGTCAACCTAAGCCTGACCCCAGGTCAGCCATAACAGAGAACAGAGAGATTACACCAACACAGACACTGAAAGACACAATATTCCATCATGCTTAAAGAGGATGACAACATACAAAGGACCAATGCTGAAACATGACAAAGGGAAAGGAGCATCTTTGGAGTTTTGGGCCACAAGAGGCGCCACTGAGCAGCATTGTTGATAGCATGTGAAAGCACAATTAAGCTCAGAGAAAACAGTGTTTGTACTCTTGTGTGCAGCGTTGTAATAACAGTTGAACTACAATGATAAATAACCTGACACAGTCAACACTGTTGCCCTTGGGCGTTGTGACCATTGCAATACTTTTACTCTCCTCTTGTTTCTTTTTGCTTGGAATTCTCCTCCAAGATGGGAGAGAATGAAGGGAAAAGACAAAAGTAGTCCTGGAAACTGCGACAGTCAGGCCCTCAGATGTTGTTTTACCTGCCACTGAGAGATTGAGGGACTGTGTTAGGACCACGGACTGGGACATGTTTCATAACTCCTATGGCGAGGACATCGAGGGCCTCACCCACTGCATCACTGGCTCCCTGAACTTCTGCATTGACAACACCGTGCCAACTCAGAGGAAACAGTGCTTCTCAAACAACCACCCCTGGGTGACCCCCGAGCTGAAGGTCCTCCTAAACCAGAAGAAGAGGGCGGATGAACTAAACTATTGCTTTAACAGGTTTGGTTCACCACCCACCACCCCTGGCCCCCTTCCTGCTCTCACCTCTTCTAATGTCTCCAGTCCCCTGCCACATGGTCACCTGCCCCCCTCCCCCATGCCTCACAGTCACCCCCCACCATCCCCCCCAATCACCTCCACCGGCCCCCAGCCCTTCCCCACTCTTCCCCAACAACATCAGCTTCCCCCTGCCCCAGTCCCCACACCTCCCTCCCCATCGCTCCAGCCCAGGTGAGGAAAGAGCTATGGCGGCTGAAGCAGAGGAAACCGCTAGGACCAGATGGGACACCCCTGAGGCTGCTGAGGACCTGCGCAGAAGAGCTCTGTGAGGTCCTCAGCCACATGTACAACCTGAGCCTCAGCCTGGGGGTGGTGCCCACCCTGTGGAAGACCTCCTGTGTGGTCCCGGTAACAAAAACACTGCACGCCAATAAGGATCCAGCCCACTACAGACCAGTCGCCCTGACCTCCCACGTCATGAAGGCCATGGAGCGTACCGTCCTTAGCCACCTCCACACTGTGGTGAGCGACACCCTGGACCCGTGTCCAGTTTGCCTACAGACTGAACATCGGGGTAGATGACGCCATCATCTACCTGCTGCAGCGGTTGCTCACCCACCTAAGACCACCGGGAGTGCTGTGAGGGTCATGTTCTTTGACTTCTCCAGCGCTTTCAACACCATCCGGCTGGCGCTTCTGCGGGAGAAGCTGGTTGACACGGGAGTGGATGAACACCTCGCTGCATGGACTATCAACGACTTCACTGACCGCCCGCAGTACGTGCAGCTGCACGGCTGTCAGTCAGAGGTGGTAGTGTGCAGCACTGGGGCCCCCCAGGGCATCGTCCTGTCCCCTTTCCTCTTCACCCTCTACACCTTGGACCTTAACGTCAACACGTGCACCTACCACCTTCAGAAGTTCTCTGATGGCTCAGCCATCGTGGCCCGGGTGTCCAAGGGGAACAACCAGTCAATCATTATGGACCTCGTGGACTGGTGTGAGAGCAACCACCTGTGCTTAAACACCAGTAAGACGAAGGAGATGGTGATTGACTTCAGGAGGAAGCCACCATCACACTAACCGGCGAACATCCAGGGACAGGTCATTGAGACAGTGGAGACTTTCAAATACCTGGGTGTTCACCTTCACAATAAACTGGACTGGACTGACAACATCACCACCTTGTAAAAGAAGGGCCAGAGCCACCTGCACCTCCTGAGGAGACTGAGGTCTTTTGGAGTGTGCAGGCCTCTGCTTAGGACTATTTATGACTCTGCGGTTGCCTCTGCCTTCCTCTACTCGGTCGTCTGCTGGGCCCCGAGCAGCACAGAACGGGACAGAAAGAAACTAAACAAGCTGGTCAGGAGGGCCAGCTCTGTCCTGGGCTGTCCCCTGGACTCTGTAGAGTAGGTGGCTGAGATGCGGGTGTTGGCGAGACTCACAACCATCATGGACAGCACCTCCCACCCTCTGCACCAGATGGTGGAGGAGCTGTGAGGCTCCTTCAGTGAGAGGCTAAGACACCCTCAGTGTAAGAAGGAGTGCTACCACAGGTCATTTATCCCTGCTGCTATCACACTCTACAATAACACACATACATAACAACGGAGCACACTCCACCACTGTTGGAAGAAAAAAAAAAAGGACATAAGATGTACATAAGATGCCACTATTTTAATATTTAATTTATTTTCCTGTACATAAGATGGCACAATTAAAAATTAAAAATTTTATTATCTATTTGAACTTCTTTGTTGTTTTTTCTTTAAAGCACATTTTTTTCCTTTTTCTTTCTTTCTGCACCCCCCTGTGTGTTTTTCTCTGAAAGAGCTGCTGTAACAAGTAAATTTCTCCACTGTGAGATTAATAAAGATTATTTTATCTTATCTTATTACTGGTCTTGTGTGTATGTAATATTGTCTGCCACTCACCCAAAGCCATCTCCTGTAAAAACAGAGGAAAAAACAGAAACTCTGTGAACAAAAGCTGTGGAAATATACATTAGTCACATCCAACAATAAACATGTAAGAAAGAGTAAACAGTAAAAAAAACAAGTACCACTATGAGTTCGAAAGATTAACTTTGCATGATAAACACATAATAATACACATAATTTTTATTATATTCTCTGCACTGTGGGTCCGAGAGGACGAAAATTTCATCTATGCTATATGTTTAACATGTATAGCATATTTGACAATAAAGAAGACTTTGATTTTGACATCTGTGTTTCCTGTGCTTACGCGAAGGTAAACCAAAGTTACCCAAACAGATGCGATGTCTGCTGGTGTAGAGCGTCTTCGCTACAATCACAGTAGATCCCACGATGAGTGCAGCGATAAAGACACCAATGATTGCTCCTGTGTAGGCTGATGAGGCTTCTGCAAGCAGAGGAGATAGCAGGACAAAGGTTAGGCAGGCAGAAACTGAAAGGGGTGGAGCAGCAGGACTGTTAACATTCCACAGACAGAGGCACTACGGGTGGCAACTGGCCCTGATGTTTACATCAGGACTCATGAGGAGGCATCACCATCATCTGGTGACATTTTATTCTTGAAGCAAAATCTTGAAAATGGTGCATCAACATGCCCCCTTGCGTGGCCGCTAGACTCACTCTTCACCGTGAGGTACACCTCCAGCTCACGTACGGCCAGCGGGTTCTCGCTGCGGCAGAAGTAGATGCCTTCATCGTCCTTGCTGACGTTGAGGATCGTCAGCTTCAGCTCGGCGCCGTTCTCTGACACCACGTACTTAGTGCCGGGCACGATGACGTCCTGCTGGACGCCCCTCCTCCACGTGCTGTTAGCAGGCGGGAGGGACGTGGCCTCCAAGCAGGTCAGCGTCACGCTGCTGTCCTCCAGAGCCGTGGCCAGAGGCTCGCCCTCAGGGTAAGGAAGCCCTGAAGAGACACACACCCACAGGGTCAGACTGTGAATCTCTACAGGTCTCCAACCGTGGGGAAGCTACCTGCATGGCAACTGCACAAAATGTGAAAGGATGCTGTGTGCTTTTATGAAGGAGAGAGCATACAGTGCACTGTGTGTCCACACTCCTTTCAAATAACACTGCATCACAATTGTCTGCAACTGCCAATACCGACTGATTTGACCCGACACTGAGGACTGAAACAGACGGAGGTAGAGAACCAGTGGCCCAACCAGAACCAGGTTTACACCGAGGTCTTCAGACAGCTGGTCACACAGGCACACTTCTAACACTGCAACATATTGACAAATGCAGGTTTGTTTGTTTTTTTTCCCCCTCAGAATCTATTTAGATTCACATACACATGATTCATTGCACAAACTTTAATATTTCAAGCTCTTTTTCTCCCCAAAAAAACTGGAGATGATTATTCATGAATATAGTATTTGGATTTTTCTGAATAAAAGGCATTAAGCAAATTTTATAAATGGGAGAGAATTTTCACTCCACATGATACAAATGGTAAAATAACTACTGACTTTTCAGTGATGTTCTAATTTGTTTCTATGGGAAATATTGAATAAAATTAGTGCTTTTAATGTTGAGGGGAGACCTAATTGATTGAAAATCAGAAACAGTGGCAGAAATATTTCGTTCAGTAATCCAAGCTCTATTTCTAAACAGAGTCTGCGGCTGCAGTTTGTATTTTGATCTCTTCTTGATGTTTTTTACGCGACAAAAGCTCCAATACGGCTCTTTAAAAGATATGAACCAGGAACATCTCTGTTGTGAAAACTGAGTTCGGAGACAATCTGTTCTCCAGTGTTACGACAAAGCAGCTAAGGGGCCTCCGAGGTGGAAAGTGCATGAAAGATTCAGTCACAGCAGCACATCTCAGGACTGTAAGGAGGTTCACTTAACGGCAGCATGCTTACTGAAGGTAAAAGAACATGACCTCTCCATCTCCGGGCTGACCACTAGGTGCCGGGCCGTACACTTCAGGGTCTGCCCCTCGGATAGTGTAGAGCGGTTTAGGGTGACAGACAGGCTGTCCGTCACCTGGAACTCGTGATCCTCCCTCCAGCGCAGCTCTGGGAGCGGATATGCCCCGAACCAGGTGCAGCTGAAGTGGACACATGAGGCGTCTGGAGCAGGAAACCACATACATTCAGGGTGTCTATCCGGGACGTCTGATGAGGACAAAAAAAAAGAGTCAGGAACATGAGGACTTCACAGGAAGATGAATTACGCTGGGGTAACATTCGTGAATAGTCATCATACAAAATGTAAATGCTGGAGAAGCGGGCCAATACTGTGCTCCATTCTTCTTGGAATTCAGAAGCACAAAAGCTGTGAAAAATCAGTGCTTTGTCCGCACCAGCTGCTCAGTATTTATCTGAACCAGCTTCTGTCTGAAGCCGTGTGAGAAGCCTTTTTCTGATCACCCAACAATGTACTTCAGGGGTCTGTAAGGCCACTGTAATGACCACTGTAAGGGCAGAGAGATCTACTTCTCTGGTTGTCTATGAGCCATGGGTTCACCCAGGATGACTGTCAGTCATATGAGCAGCAGAAGGATTTGAGTGGAACCCCATTTTTGGACACATCTTTTGGACTCTTGTTTTGATGTATTTTTTTGTGGTTGTTGACATAATACAAAAAACAACATAAAGTCGAGTAAATGCAAACATTTCAAAGACTTCTCTCTAGAAAGATTAAAGTCATTTTGCTGAACATGTGCATTGTCCACACGGTCAGATCAGTTTGCGTAGGACATGTCAGACCCTCAGACTGCACTCTGTGCAAACATTTGCTGGTTTAATTTCTTAAAAACATCAACACGTAGACTTACAAAGTTAGCCGAAATACAGGAAAGCCGTGAGCAATTGGAGGAAGTCGGCAAAGACACAGAAAGCAGAAGTGTGTTCAGAAACTCAGAAAGCTGCTTCGGCCGGCTGCTCTCAGGCCAGCTCACAGCTCTGCCCTCCTGACACCACAGACGCTGCAGGGGGCGTCCCTGCAGCGTCTGCTGCAGCTTTTTATCTTGGGCTTTGCTACACTGAAACACCCTTTAGTAGATCAGTCTGGCCTCCTCTGATATATGTGAATGTTGTCCTCTACAGAGAGACAGCTGAGGGAAGGTTTGTGTCCTTTTTCTCATCCCGACCACATGCAGCCCAGCCACAGAAGATTCTACATTGTGTCCAACAGGTCTCACAGAAACATGTTTCGAGATTTGTTGATTGTGACAGACTGCATGCTGAGTGAGTATCAGACATAACAAAATAAACACATGCAAATATAACCGACCAGAACGAGAATTAGTATCAGCTTTAACAGCATTGTAGACTTTACCCATTAGTCACCTGGATCTTTTTTTGTTTGAAGCCAAACCAGATATGGAAGATTTTATCTGTAGTTAATATAAAGCTTTTTGATTCTGTTCCACTTTGAAATATCCAGCATGTGTTCGTATGACGCAGCGTCACTTGCAGGAAATGATCCTGAAGGTTGATCTAACAAGGAAAGAAATGGTCCGTCCTTCAGCTCTGTGTGAATGAGTGAGTGAATGAATGCATTTAGTCGAAGGCTTCTAGTTTTGACTACTCTATATTGCCCCAAAATGCTGTAAATGCAAATACTTTAAATCAGGCATTGAGCAATTTTCGCTGGTGAATCAGAAAAGTAATTTTTTTGTTCCAGAGATGTTGTGTGTGATTTGTAAACACTTCCACGGCTGCTGTATTATTTTTTTGTCCTGGGCTTCAAAGAATCAAACTAAATTTAACATCTTTAACTGTGGAACTTATCATTTGAAGCTAGTGTAATCCTGATGAACGTTACTGTGGGAAGAATTACTCTACTGACACTCAGTTTGAATGTGTGAGTGAAGCAGAATGGGCAGAGTGCAGGACGTGAGTGCTACTCACAGTAGACCAGCAGCTCTCTGCTCTGATTGGCTCTGCGGTGGGACACCTTGTTGTGGGCCCTGCAGCTGTACACCCCCTGATCGCTGGACCTGATGCTGTCCACCCTGAAGGCCAGCGAAGGTCCAGCATTAGACGCCAGCCAGACGCTGCTGGAGGAGTTGCTGCTTAACTCCAGGGTAAGCTCCTGGGGCAGATAGGAGGAGCTGGAGCAGCTGAAGGACACCGAGGAGCCTTGAGCGGTGAAGAGTGTCCCATTGGGTAGAGGCGTGACTGGACCCACAATGGATATGGACACATTATCAGGACCACCTGGAACAGAGAAACAAGCAGCATGTCACAGCTGGAGCAGCTGTGCACAGGGTCCGGAGCAACTTCACCCCATCTGTCACCTGCTCATCATTTAACTCTTTGATTAGTCCCCCAGCACCTTAGCCACCACGACCACCCTCTCTAATCCCACTTCTTTCCTCCCTTCCCTCCTTCTCTTGTCCCTCTTGCACAGCCCTCATTGTGGACCACTTCACCTGGTGATAACCCCCAGCAAGATGGCCAATAACCATTGAGGTCAGGTGATGGTCACAGTTATTGTAAATTAAATAAATAAGTAAATAAAATAAAATTGCATTTATTCTACAACAAAATGACACCTTCAGTGATGATGTCAATACATAGGAATAATTGCAGACATTTATACAAAAACCTTCATCCCACATCCTGACACCCACATGTCTTCGCTCACACTCCAGCTACTTTCTGATGCCAATTAGCTTTTAATGAAGTCATCATAGCCTCAGCTTCACCTAGGTACTTATTTCAGTTTGTGCTGGGAGCAGAGTCCTGCACTGGGTCGATTTGCGGGTGGTTTTTCAAAACTTTTTTTTTTTCTCAGGTTCGGATCTGAGTGGGAAAAATAACATGCGGGCCGGGTCGCGGGTTTTAGATTGATAAATCAAAATTAAATAAAAATTTACAAAATATTTACTCTCATAGGATCGTTTCCACTATTTTGCAATAGTCATTGGGTTAGCTAAATAAACGCGTTTCACCATCTAATAACACAATTTGTTATTTGGACCCGAGAATCAAAAGGGCTGCCACCATCTAACACATGCAACAGTAATAATTATTTAAGTATTTGAGAAATAAAACATACAACTGTCACTTTGTAATGTTCCTGAAGTGATCAAACAGAATGTTTCCCTGATGGGTTACTCGTAACTGATGAACGTTGCTCAATTCTGGATAGCAAGTAGCCTAAGTCTACTGTTACACATGTAAAGTTCCCTTTAAGAGATTAAAAGTTCAACAGCATTAAACGTAACAAACGAGTGCTTTTACAGTCATATGGCAGAAGAACACAGAGGGTTGATGATTCATGACTGAAGTCAGGCTTCTATTGGAAGAGCTGCCTCATTCTGGTGCGTTGTTTACTCACTGGCACCTTAACTGTGGCAATATTTAAAGACGGGTTACGGGTCGGGCTGTGGGTCGTGTCTCAATGGGTCGGATCAAGTCGAATCAGGCTGAAGTGTGGGTTTGCAGTTCGGGTGCGGGTTGGGGCGGATCTTGAAAATTGGACCTGTGCAGGACTCTGGCTGGGAGTGTTTGCAGACTGTAATTCACTGTGAACAGGAGCAACATGAAGCTTTGTGCTTTTGGAAGAAAATAAACCACCACGTTGGGAGAAAAATAGGAATATTGCAGTAAAATACAGATGGAAACAGAACACAATGATATAAATGTCTTTTACAAACTAAACGTGAACTCAAATCACTATAACAGAAGACAGTGAATACTGAACATGAGGAGAGACATCCAATAATTCATCTTCTGTACTAGTTTTATCCAGTTCAGCTTTAGTTTAGGTTTTCTCCGGGTACTCCGGCTTCCTCCCACGGTCCAAAAACATGCAGAAGGTCGATTGGCGATTCTAAATTGTCC
>JAUESE010000015.1:17035013-17052639 GCA_032274725.1 Malacoctenus triangulatus | reverse complement strand
TTGTCGCCGCGGCCCCCCCCCCCCCCCCCCCCACACACACACACACACACACACACACAGTTCACGGACTTGCTCACGTCGAAGACGGCGCTACCGGAGGTCACAGTCGGACACTTCTTTCTGCCGATCAGAGGAGGACAGGTAGCCCCCTCTCCTCCCCCACGACACCCCCTCACTCCCTGCCTGCTCCCCGACTTTATCTTATCAGCCTGAGGTGTCTGCTGAGCTCCGGTCGCACCACAGCGATGACTGATAAGGCAGGGTGACTTCCTGACTGCAGACTCACTTGCTCTGTTATCGCTGCCTCACAGGAAATGGCCCCAAATCCAGTCCGCAGATCAATGCACTCAATTAGAAAAGATATAACAGAATATTGGCTGGGATCATCTGGAAGGCATGTTTTTGACAGCTTATCATGATTATACTGATTTGACAGCAACTGGACTGCTGAGGAGCTAAATAATATAAACTTTGAGAAGATGAAAACAAACAGCATTTTAATCCACAATGTTAAATGTGGAAAACAACATTCACAGCTTTTATCGTCACACTGTGACTTTTGTTTGGACAGTCGAGGTAGAACGTTAGTGAAGGCACTCGATGCATCATGGACAATGGAAATTATTAACCTGTCGACAGAGGTCCAAATTAGATCATATCCTTATTATAATCAGCTGCACTGCCAGAGCATCAGCAGTCTGACAATCTGTGATAAATAATTTAATTTACCTTAATTGATTCAATACACACAATTTAGACACACAAAACCAAGTTCAGAAACACCGGGCAGCTCACACACTTCATGAGAAACTCACAAACACCAAAATAAACGGACGAGATAAGAAACCATGAAGCAGAACCAAATTACCAACACAAATAGCTTTACTGCTCCAGCATGAGCTGCTGTCAGAACATTTCTAACCCAAACTCCCATGGTGCACTGCAGCACAACAGTTCAGTTCATGTCTCCACTTCATTGTAGTATTTAGAGGTGAACAGTAAGCGACACTGACTGTTCAGTTTGGCTCTGCAGTCAAAGAGTCCAGGAGCTGAAAGGAATTCAGTGGTTTGATTGGATGGCGTTGACTTCCCCTCTTGTTTACATTTATGGTCTGTCGACACTGCTTTGGATGCTGTGCTTTTCTTGTGGAATCAAGTTTTTTAAAACAATTCAGATGGAGAAGAGTTCAGTGATTCAGAGTATATCTCGATAAGCATGTGAACGCAAGAATATGCCTCCCTCCTGTGAGGGGAATTTCTCCGAAGCAGAACACGAGTTGTCCTGATGCATTGCAATGTCGTCAAACTCAGCACCGTGTGGTTTCCTCCCGCAGACACCATCTGCAGAAATCTGTGGTGCATCAGGCACTCGGACACCTGGCAGCTGCCGCGGAGCACAGTGACGGTGACATGAAGTGGAGACCGACAACCAAATCAGTGTGTAAAACGGCTCCAAAATATCGCTCCATCCTCTCAACTGCCACCGTAAGTGCTCTTGAAGGTGTCTCATGATGCTCCCCTCTGGGTGGGTTTCGGTCCCCAGGTGCGCCCATGTCGACCCCACTCGTTGTTGATCAGATGCAAGTCATGCAGCAGTTTTGGCAGGTTGTTTCCAATAACAGCAGAATGGATGATTTTTGTTTTTTTTTACCTTTAGTACTCAACTGAAAGAATAAATGTAGTGGTAAGCGATGTTTTTGAGTGGTTAGCTGCATTCTTAGGATAAATAATATGCTTTTTGAGACTGTACATGAGCCAGCTTTTACCTGTGAATCCATCAGTCTTTGTGTCCTTCTTGTGAGGGCACACAAGAAGGGAACGCATACTTGTCAAGGGTCGTCAAAGTACAACAATGCGCTCAGTGTTTTTTATTATGTTGCATTCAAACAAGAATATCTGAATGGTGAGCAATGCTTTCCTTTGTAAGCTCTCGTTAACAGATACACTGACTCATGCTGTTTGTCACGCTTGTGGAAAAAGCACAAAAAACAGCAGCAGTTACAAAAAAGTCTCAATTTCTGTATTTTAAATTATTGCTCATCTGAGATGGATTGATAGAAAAAGTGTTGAGTGCCATGGCCACAGGAATCATGACATGAAGCAAACCTTGTGGTACCATATAAAACATGACGGAATTTGCATCAGCTCCATCAGATGTTTTGTTTCCCACAAGTTTAATGTTTGTTTTCCAGTGAAAGCTTCCTTTCTGTGAAGTTTTCCTCTTGTTCTTCTCCTGACAGCTTACTGAGGGCCAAATGTGCGAATGTCTCACCGCTACCAATAAGTCCATTATTCTTACTGTTACACCTCAATACCTCAAGGACAACTTTACAGAAGAGTTTATAACCATCCACCTCTCTTTTTAGGTGGTTTGTTTGTGACCTGACCTCCACTGGAGGGCTTGTGTTTCGATTTGAGCCTTGACACTTCCAACATGTAATGGAAATGAGGATGAGCACTGACATGTGAATTGTAAATGTCCAAAAAAAAGAAGCAGAAAACCAACACTTTACCACCTCCAATTTCATAAAGCTGGTCTTATTGAGCCATTTTCAACATGTTGTCCAGCCTCTGACCGCTCTGTTTAGTGCCGCCACTTCTCGTCCTGTTTGACCTGATTGGACACAGACTTTGGAAAGAAGGCTCAATAACTTAGACGAGAATTTGGAGGCTGTGACCATTTAGGAAGACAAACTTTCAAACAGTCAGGTTGTTTTTCCTGACCTGATGAAAAGCTCATGCTTTCAGAGGTCTCCTGAGCAGCTGCTTTTGCTCCGTCCTCTTTGACCTGAGGGACCCGTGTACTAACATTCTCTCAGGATGGGACACGGAGCAGCTAAAATCACAGTGTGTGAGGCATTTCGACATGAGTCTTCTGGCCCCCTCCGGTCAAAATGCTGGTTTGATGTTTGACTTCCAGCCGGATCTTTCGCTGTTCTTGTGGCTGACCTGACTTAAAGTTCAAAAGAAACTAAGTGCAAAAAAACGTCATCTCAGTGTGATTGGCATTCCCCAAGAAGACACACTGAGAATGGTGAAATTGTGATGTTCTTGTGCAGGTTTTTCTTTTGATTTCACTTTTCATAGCCTCAAGAGAGTAGCTTCATCCTTAGATGCATTGTCTCTTGCTTATCGGAGTATAAAATAAATTTAGCTTCTCTGCAGCAATCATTAAATTATGGTAATAGCACAGACGGATGTTTTTTTAATTGCACACCACAAGGTTTAATTGAAATTCAATAAATTAATCCATATATCGAATCATGGCTGGCTTTCAATTTCCCAAAGTCTTTCAGGAGGTTATCACATGGCTGCTGGCTGCTGAGGGGAGCCATGCTGCACAGGAAACACTCCAGCATGGCTGTTCTTATTTATGCAGTTTGATTGGGTGAATAAAAGCACATCCTTTGAAATATTTGCCAAATTGTTTTTCAATAAATGTATCTCTCCTTTAAAAAAAAGCAATTTTTCAGAGGGGAAAGTCTGAGTGCGGTTGGTTCTCAAGGAAGAAGCCAGCTGAACGTTAGCTAGAACACCACAACCAGAGTTTACTTGAAGGCAGTCAGGTCAGAACATCCTGAGTGTCACTGAACGCCTTAGTTAAAAACCACCTTGGAAGTGGAATCCTGAGAATTCACAGTGAAGCAACAGTGAAGGTCCATCTTTCTTTGAGTATGTCGCTGTGCTGACTGTTCAGGGAGCCGTTAGGAGGACAGGATGATTGAGCCTCGTACAAGAGCTGCCTATGTGTTATTTTCCCATCTGTAGGCATTTTGTTGTACAATTAAAAGCCTTTTTGCCTTGATTGTTAGTCGTTGGTGCAACACTCCCACTCCCCAAGGGGGAGCAAAAAGCAACATGCTGCTCTGGGTTTGAGGAGAGGGTTATTGTCTTTTTCTTGCAATTCACGACTCTAATGATGCACTTATGTTGCCCGCTCTTCCCTTTTTTTTTACACCTTACCTACTTAAGGAGGAAATCTTGATTGGTAAGTCGATGCTATCCGCAGATTCAGGGCTTTACATGTAGGTCGGTGCAGGCTGATAGTTTACTTCTGCCAGGAGAAAGAGCACAACCATCTGTCCTATTCTGAGGGCTTCTTAGTTTAGACTGATGGGATCTCTCTTTGTCTGCAATCCTTTTCATTTCTACATAATACCCATTTTTGTGATGTTTGTTCAGTGTTCTTTAAAACAAGGCTTTTTCAATGGGGCTATTGTTTACTCTTGTTCTCTTTTCTCAAGTTAAAGCCAGTAGATTTCTCCCGACGCATAGCTTTCCTTTCTTCTATACTATTTTGTTGTTCTTTTTGTATATTTATTTTAGTGTAGATTTTCTTGAAAAAAAAAAAAAGATTGTTTTCTTGTTGATTTCTACCACTTTAGTTGAGTTTAGTTTTTCTTTGGAAGTTAATCGCATGCTTCAAATTTGCATGATGTCTTTATCTTTTAAAGCTTTTTGTCCCAAGAAAAGAAAAAATCTCTTCACTTGTGTTTTCAAGGGCATAAGTGTCTTTGTAGTTGAGCATTCACACAGCATCAGAGCAGGAAGCGACTCCATTCACGGGACAGTTTTAAGCTGCGGCCTGTTTGTTTGTTTGCAGGTTTTGTCATCCAAACCTGAAAGCGAACTCGTGCCTAGTAACGGGTCGCAGCACGTGTCGAGGCGGGTCGAAGGTCCGCACGATTACGATTCTGGGAATGACACGTCCTCGCCACCGTCGAGCAAAACCGGCATGTCTCGGGCGAGTGTCACTGACAGCAAGAGGAGCCACTGCCGACTGCTGGCCTCACCTGACAAGCTCAAGTTCACCGACAGAGACAACGTCTCAGACTCAGGGAACTCTGTGACCAGCTACGCTTCCCTGTGCAAACCATACGGGGATGACAGCCTGTGGGCGACACTTCTCAGTGCCAGCAGCAAGAGGTAATGTTCTGTTCATTATGAGTAATCCATCTGTTTGAAAGCTTCCCAGAAATTCACAGGACTCTCTATCTTTCACCTCCATGCTGTGTTTTCTCTTTTGAAACATTCATTTTTTGTTTTTTGGTTGTTTTTTTTTTGGGGGGGGCATCACTTTTAAGCAAAAGAGCATTTGGCCTTATCACCAGAAGCAGTGAAAGATCCCAGTGCATTTTGTTCGCAGAGAGCAGGTGACCTTGGGGTGTCGGTTGGAGGATGTGAGATCCCCAAAGACATCCAGCTGTTCACAGGGGAGGATAGCATCGTCTGGGAGGCGCCTCAAAGCCCGGCGGTCTCGCAGCAGGGGCAGGTCCTCGGGGACTTCCAGATACTCTAGACGCTCCTCTCACAGCCCCTCTATGTCATCTTGCAGGTGCAGCAGCTGCTTTGAGATTGTGCAGCTACACATACCTTTACAACATACATTCACATTCAGTTAATTTGAAAACTTGTTGACGAGTCAACATATTATTATCCTTGATGTGAGAATGCCAACAATTACTTTCACACTATCCTAAATCCCTTTGTTAGCTTATCTTGTGTTATCGCATCATTTTTGTCACGTTAACAGATTTCAATTCAGTGATGATTTCGCTTGTGTGAAGCAATAAACATAATTTTTGCTTCATGACAATAACGTCAAGACACAACAATAAAAATGTGTGAAAGCATGTTTTTGAGTGAGAGCAACAAATACCCACTGACCCACTGATAGCTTTGAGTATGGTTTCATTGCTTTCAGGGAATCGGGTCTCAGTTTTGTAGATGTTGATGAATCCACAGATTCAGACTCCAAGCCCATGTAGTGTAAATGGGATTAATGGCAAAAGTCTCTTGATCATCCTAACAGTTATGCAATTTGTCATGATGCTAAATTCTAATGTTTGCCCAGCAATATTAAAAAATAGTGTGTCATTTTCAAACTTTTGCCCTGAACATAATGTGTCCTCTGCAGCACATACTCACATTCACCGAGCAACTCTGCTGGTCTGAGACACAGAGGCAGCGTGGGCAGCCTGAGCTCCAGAAGAAGCTCCAGAGGAAACTCCAGAGGAAGCTCTAGCTGGTACAGTGACAACAGGTGAGCTTCAACAACATCCAACCTGAGATTCTACATGACTTGGAAACACTGACATAAGAAGGAATGTGGCTGCATTGAACATGCAACATTCAGATACTGCAGTAACAACGGCAGCTGCTCTGTTATCACAGTGGGAGCTTTGATGTAAACACAGTCCAGCAGCAAGTTAGCATTAGCTGGTTGGTTGGTTGGTTGGTTGGTTGGTTGGTTGGTTGGTTGGTTGGTTGGTTGGTTGGTTGGTGTGTTTTTTAGCAGACTAATTAAAAAAAAAAACTAAATTTCAAAGGTTCTTTCAATGCAGCTTGCTGGATGGCAAAGCAGCAGGACAAAGAACAGATGACTCTCCCCTACAAACTGAGTTGAATTGAAATGATGAACAGTGACATTCGTTCCCTTTGACCGCTGGCCCTTTTAGAATGTGGTGTGAAAGAAGTTCCATGGTGTATTATGTAAACCATTAGTGGACTTTTTGATTTGTGTCAATGAAAACAATTCATAAAGTGTTTCTATAATTTGTTCAATTGATAGTTTTCATACATTTGTGAGAGATATTGTGACTAAGTTTTCTTTGGTTATTTTTAGTATTTTTAGTCTTTCGATGTATCTGTGATACTGCACATTTGCAACATGTAACTTCATGATCAAGCAGTTTTATGTATGATGTGTTTATTAGGCTTTTATCCATGGCTAAAGATCAGACACAGTGTAATACTGAGAGTGACAGTAACATGTATGTTTTACTTAGTTTTCATTTAAAGTTGCTGTCTGCATTGGTGCTCAAAGGAGTGACAGTAAATGTGACTGAACTTCCTGTTGTAGGTTTTTACTTTGCAGTACATTTTACGCCTGACAGCTGGTAACTGTGATGGTTCAGGTCACATTAAATATGACGACACTTGGTTTCCTTCATAACACTCGTGCAAATACATGTTAGTTGAGGTTCCACAGGTAGCATTTTCCAAGTTAACGTCAAGTGGTCTAAACAGACGTTTTCAAAGACTTTGCAGTGAAAATGACATAATGACACTAAATGAGTGTCACCTCTTCTCCTTCCTGCATGTGTCGATCATGTGAACAAGTTAAGGACATTGTTGATGATTAGATTTGACAGTCGCTATGTATGTTTTGCAGGCAACAAGACAGGAAGACTGCAGGTCACTCCAGAGATAAAGACAGGAAGCGCACACATAAGGTCCGCGGGAAAAGACAAAGACGCAAATCCTACTCACCGATGAGGAAGAGGAGGAGAGACTCTCCGAGTCATCTGGAAGCACGCCGAATCACAAGGTACAGCTCTCCCAGCCTGGTTATTTATAGCTACACCACACATTTTCACGCCTAAAGGCAGGAGAATGGAGCTGCTGGTCCCAGCCTCCACCCCCTCACTTGGACACGTCCCCAGCCTGAAATCTTTCACTCGTGCTGATGAGCTGTGCACCTTGAAATGGCATTAGCCTGAGGACGGGATGACTGTGGGCTCTGAAGCCACAGCGGCACTGCATGTCTGAAATGTTGAAGAGAAAGAGACCCTGATATCATCACGCTGTTGCCATGGCATTGTGATAGAGACAAACGGTACACACCTAGAAAAAATACTCAGAAACACACTCAGGAACGCTGCCACTCTAAGATTTAAAGCTCCCAGATTTGTCTGAGTTATCGCTCCACTTATCTGTATTGTTATTTGAAGCTTTATTTTAATTTCACACACTAAAGGAGATACTTGGTCTCTGAGAGACCTCAGAGTTGGATGTGAGGCTCAGCCAGCCATGAAAACCAAGCCGTATCTGTGACGGCTGTCTCCCAACCTCGTCCCTATGGACTGGTTTATGTCGGACACTGTGAGACCCCTCTTATTCAGCAGAGGTCCTGATGAGTTAATGAACAACACTCCTGAAGGAATATTGCTCACCTTTGTTTTGTTTTTGTTTTTTAATGTACAAACATGCAGGAATGTTTTCAAACTGAAATCAAGTAAGTTTAAAATATTCCTCTGAACCTCAAAGTTCAGATTTACTTGTAGAGTTGTGATTTAGTTCCTTTTTGTAGTTAAAGAAAGTAACTCCATTGTCAACAGAACAATTGGTGAGGCCACCACACTTGGTGTCCCATCAAATTCCAGGGGGTGTAGACACGCCCTGCAGCTGTTTGCAACATCCTCGCTAAATTGTTGTTATTCTGAAGTTTCAGAGATCATGTCGATCATCTCGCAACATGTTTGCTGAACTCAAAATTGAAGCCCATCATTTTTTAATTGGTTTCATATATCGCATAAACGGTGTGGCTGCTAAACTGACCTTCATTCACTTCCACCTGTTCCTTTTGGATTGTTGAACTTTGATTTCTAAAACAAATCCATTGTGATTCATAAACACTTGTAGCTGAGTTTGTGAGTCTAATCGTTGGGCTGATGGTGCTGAAGGTTCCTTTGCAGCTGCACGTGACTTCTTCCACCAGCACGCCTCAGACACACCGTTTCTGCAGAAATACTGAGAACATTGGGGAGACTTTGTTCTGTGATCCATCACTTCTATGTGTAGCCTTGCAGGCTACCTTGTGCTAATGTGTTTGACCTCCACAGTGCCAGGAAGCGACCCATCCCTTACTTCCGACCCAGCCCCTCCTCCAGCAGCCGCGCCACCAGTGTATCATCCTGGAGCAGCCTGTTCACCCGCAGCCGCAGCAGCAGCCGCAGCTGCAGCAGCAGCCGCAGCCATAGCCGCAGCCGCAGCCACAGCTTCAGCTCCTCCTCCTACAGGAGCTACAGCCGCAGCTCTTCATGGAACTCCATCTTCAGGAGCCGGAGCCGCAGCCGGAGCCGCAGCCGGAGCCGCAGCCGCAGTTTGCTGCGCAGACGCAACAAGGCCAGGCATTAGGGCCTCCCAGAGAACACACTCCAGGGGTGCCAGTCACTATGACACTCGAGAGCGAAGATGGTGGTTATTGGAGCGATTGACTGAACACATCACGCTCTGCTTTTGATGCTGGAGTTGAAGCATCCCAGCGGGGTGGTCCAACAGCACCGTTCACTGAGGCGGTCTGGCTCATTCTGCCAACAGAGACCACTGCAGACTGAATGTCTTTTTGTTTGTCCTCTTCTGTTCTTGTTCTGTATCCTCTTGCATCAGCACTCATGATGGCCTGAGACTGTTTCTCCTGCAGATATTTACAATAGAAACTTAAGAAGCAAACAGCAACTCTGGTGTTCACCTTCTGCACATTTCATCACAAATCCTTCTTGTAAATACTTTAAATTATTTCAACAACAGCTGATACTTTTCATATCTCATGCACTGGAGTTATTAAATGTGCAGTTTATTCATAGTTTTTGATGTGTTTCAGCCATACACGTGCTGCTGCACCAGGTGAACACCTGAATGTTCACGGGGACGTCAGGTGTGTTCACTCCATGTGAAGCGTGCAGGGAGCCAGCTGAGCCATTTGATCTGGCTGTTTACTTATGGGTTTGCAGGGATCATTATTCAGAATCAGGGAGTGCTTTACAGCACTGAAGGCGGCACTGAAAGCAGCGCTGAAGGCGGCGCTGATGGCGGCTCTTCTTGAGGTGGAGAACAAACGTTTCCTGGCGAGGACGGCCTGACGGCAAGCAAACTGCCTGTCAGCTCAAATGTCAAATTAATTCATCTTCTGATCAAGTGGAAAACATCTGAAATGTCAGCGTTGTGAAAAATCTGCAAGCAATCGACACCCCGCTCCGGGAGGGGGGAGGGCACATCAGCCGCCTGATCTGATGAAACTGTTTTGTTTCACGGGAGTTTTTTAAAGGTAAAGATAACAAGCCTTTTACCTGCTTTAATTACCACTTTGGGCCATCTGTAATCACCCAACAGTCGGAATCCATCTCCTCTTACTTGATTTGATTTCTTTTATGCAGGTTCTTGAAGGAGAGGCTGTACCTCATTTGGTTGTGATATGCTAAAAATACCTGGAACGTGTATTTCGCATCAGTCCTCTGCTCACTTGAAATAACTTGTTTTTGGCTATAACTCTGAAACAAGGTTCTGTTTTCACCACATAAGAAGGTCAAGTGACAAACTGTGCAGCAACATGCACATTTATTACTTATTTAATATTTATTGGTTTGTTGTGCTTCTTTGTCATGGTCAGTCTTTCTATGCAACACTGTGAGTTTAGAGTGTTTTTTCATAGCATTGCTGCAAATTGTTTTGAGTTTTTTGTGAATTATTTTTAGGGTTTACAATCTTATTTGCACACAAACCTCATGGTAGAATCAAAAGTTTAAAATACTAGGGCACAAACACAATGTTGTGCTGTTGGACCTTTTGTTTTATGCATTTTTGTTAATGGAAAAGCGCCACATTTCCAGAACTGGGAAATTCCCTATTTTTGGTAAATCGTGCCAATATTGACCCTTGAACTTGGAGGAAGGAGTCCAGCATTCATACCAGCAGTCACAATGCAACTGAAATTACTTCTGTGATGAGGAAACAGGCAAGACGACACACAGACTACAACGAGATTGTGCATTTTATTCCTTTATACTGCATTTTCCTTTAACGTTGTTCTGCAATGGCTTCGACATGCTATCTGACACCCCACCATGTTTGTTTGTCCGTTTGATAAATAGGCCTCCCCCCTCCTGTATCAGCAGGAGGAAGCCTGTGGATCGACATGGCAGATTGTTCAACTAATTTAGTAGCATTAACTCCAAAAAACAGTCATTCCCACTGTGTGTAGAACTGGAGAATTTTCTGGACACATTCGCCGATGTCAACAAACCAGGCGGTTAGTGAGTGAGCAGTTAGTGGGCTGATCCTTGTCGTCATTGTTTTAGCGTGCTCAGCGTTGACAGAGAGGCAGTGGGTGGGGGTGTCGCAGCAACATTGTTAGATTGGAATAAAATCCATCTCCAAGGAAACGAGCAGTGATAGAAGCTGTCTGCAAAAGGTTCCAAAGTGGTATTTTCACTTGGACAATAATCAGCAAACATGCTTTAATTGACAGTTGCTGTGGTTCAAACTTCAACAACTTGGGCAGAGCAGTTGGGACGGTCCTGTGTGGATTTTGCATGTTGTTTTGGGAGCTTTTGCTTCACATCCTCTTGTTTTCTAAGAACCTGTGTGGTGAATGTGACTGGTCTGAAGGGGGGCCGCTGCCAGGGCCCCTGGGCCAGCTATACGAGGCACTGGCAGACAATCCAGGCTTCCAGCTGTTATTCCACCAATGTTGATGTGGCTCACCTCCAGCAACATTAGCTCAGGTAAGGCCGATTTAGGCGGGTTGTTCTCCTCGTCATTTGATCAGATCAAGTTGTTCAATGCTGAGCAGCTGCTCATGGTGACTGTCTGTCATACGGGTGGTGGGGATGTTTAGGTTCCTGTTTCACTTTAGATGAACAACAAACGTTTCCAACAGTGTCAAACTGCACCATTTAGAGTTTTTCTTCAGACTGCTGCAACCGACAGTTTGAACGGTCCTTTGCTGATGATTAAGAGTTATATTTCTCCATGATTTCAAATCCATCATCCTGTCTCCACACCCGCTCCGACGGCTCTCTATGCACTCACCGCTCCCAGCTTATTTCCTTGAATGTCATCAAAATGGGACAAACAAGGGACATATGGCCGAGGAAGAGGAGGAACTTGGCACTGGAGATCACCATAAACTGCCACCTGATGACGACTCATGTCTTCTGGTGTTGACTCTGTGCCAGTGGGAGATTTGTGCAATTGCATTGGGCGACTTTAAGATGTCTCCCAAGGCGAAGGCGCTCGACCGCACCTCGTGTCACAATGTAAAGATTGCATCCATTCTTGTGAAAAATGATTCTGAATACGTAAGTGCTTTGGTGTAAATATGCGTCTGCATTGTATAAATCCTATAAAAGTGAAGACAATTTGATTTACAGAAAGTGACTTGGCCATTGTTGAATGTGAACATATTACTGAGTGAAGTGTCGACCACTGAGCGAGGAAAAGGGAGAAAGATGTCAGCAACAATCCCCCAGCTCCAGGTGTCTGTTTGTGTGAGGTCTCTGAGATCATGTCTTTGGTGTTTCCACATGCCAATAACAAGGTCATACAGCCATATGTATCCAGCTTTCCCCCATTCCATTCTGCATCCTCCTGTTTACCAAATGGTCGAGCGTATTTTTCATGCGTCACATTGATCCCGTGTCATTGTGAACTCTGCATTGTGACAACGTGCCCTCCATGACCCCATGAGATGACCCCCCCCCCCATGTTCAGGATCACCTCTATAAACATCATGTTCTCAAGGAGGTGTGTGACTGTCTGTCTTCTTTCCTGCTCCTTCAACAGATGACCAGGCCACTGAGTATTCACAGGAACCACCCTGTGAAAAAATCACAAGCTGCAGTAGTTTTCATACATTTAAAGGTTAAAATGGGAAAGATGAACTGATACAGTGAACTATCTCTTTATCGCGGGGGATACATGCCAAAGTAACCAGTGATAGGCAAAATCTGCAAAGTAGTCATCTTTACTTTTTACAATTACTATACAGTACTGTACAACAAAACAAAAGATCAAAAAAAGTTTTCAGGCCCAAGCATTTGTTTGAGAAGTAAAAATAGAAACATTTTCTTACAAATAAATTAGATCATTTTTTGAGATACTGTAAGTTTTATAATAGTTTTAATCATCACACATATTTCAGAGTTCCTCTGACTGAACCTCTTCGTGCTGACCCCGCTCCACGGACAGTAACAACCCTTTTTGCATCCTTGTCAAAACTTATTACTGCTGTCTTCCTTATTTTATTTTCCTCCTCCTTTATGGAACGGACTTATTAATAAATTAATTTATACATAATGGCGCCCGGCAGCTGCGTAGCTTGTACCTTCCTTTAGCATGTCCAGAAGTTGAACTATTTCTTCAATCGTTAGCATCTTACTCTGTCTTTTGGATGCATCTGCAGCTGCCTTTGTCAGTGCAGAGCGTTTTGTCGACATTGTGGGTTTTGCCATGGAGAAACTTTGCAAACGTAAATTTGCCGAGCTGAACGGATCCTGTACTGGACAGAGACGAAGCACGGAGGAGATTGATTGACGTTAGTCTACAGTCCCTTACCAAATCAGGAGTGTTCACACACTCTAAAATTAGAAAAACTATTGAAAAAGCTGACCTTAAAAAATCCATGAAACAGCGAAGCCGTGAAAGGTGAACCGCGTTATAACAAGAGTTCACTGTATTAGTACTGTATTTTGAGGCAGGTCAGGATGAGGAAGGCACAGCTGACATTTTAAAGGTACATCAGGAGAGGGTCATGTCATGTCTCTTCGGCAAACTAAGTGGCAGTGGTGAGTCACTGGATTCTTGAATCTGCCTTTGAAGTTCTAACAGTTTGTTCGTTCTGCTTGAAATTTAGGGCAACAAGTGTGATAACAGTGAAAGTTGTCAATAATCAGGCATATGACCAAAACGTTTGAACTTTTAATAACTGAGGTAAATCTGGCGTTGTCTTTACAGTGCAGCCGCTGTTTTCACTTAGTTGGCTTCTTTGCAGCTTTCTTTTATCTGTCCAGTGACATCAGTACGTTTGACCTGAAGCTCTGCGTGATTTTCCATAATGGAGCCGGTGAGTCACTCGGGGGAGGGAGCCGCTGCGCTGCCTGACGGACATGTGGACGCTGCGCCGCTTAGTTTGGTCAAAAGGGGGGGGGGGCGGTCTGCGGTCAGCCTGTGCGCCCACTGCAAAAAATATCCACCGCACATAACCTCTACGGTGTCGCGCAGCGCTCTTCGTGTAACTTGAACTCATCAAACTGTTTGGACTTAAAAAAAAAATAAATATCGTGTGTTCGTTTTCGTGTCCACTCGGCTGGTGTGGAGCTCCTGGAGGCGGCGCTCACTCGGACTTTTTGCAGTGGGAGAACTCGGTAGATCCTCCCAGCACTTTCCCGACACTTTCTCTGTGCAGACTCCCGTCTGGGAATAGCAGTCCGGTATAAAACCAAGAGCCAGAAGAAATGAGGTCAGTCCACTTGCAGCCGAAAGGAACCCGGAGAGCCCCCAGGAGTTCCTTCTCCAGCCGACAGGTGACTTGTTGCGTAACGGTGATGCGCGTAATCCGTCAAACTTTTGGCTTTACCTCAAAGTAAAAAGTCCTCGTTTACTTTTTCGACGGAGAAAACAGTTTTTCGGGTAGTTTCGCACTCAAGCAACTTTCTTCTCCAGAGTTGAACTTTGTCAGACATGGCAGAGGGAGACTTTTACACCATGGGAAACCGGCAGAGGTTTCCGAGGGATCCGTTCGGAGAGTCGCCGTTCAGGGATCAGTCTCCGTTCAGGGACCAGCTGGCGTCTCGGTTCATGGAGGATGAGTTTGGGATGCCTCCGTTCCCGGACGATCTGTCCATGGACTGGCCCGGCTGGGCCCGGCCGGGCCGGCTAAGCACGCGTCTGAGCTCGTCTCCGTTCGGCGGCGGTTTACGCACAGGCTTTCCCCCGCGTCAGTCCACCGGAGGCCCGGCGGTGTACCCCAGCCGGTATGGAGAGCCTCCCTCCCGGAGCTCCCCCACCACCACCGGAGAGCCCTGGAAGGTCTGCGTGAACGTCCACAGCTTCAAACCAGAAGAGTTAAACGTCAAAACAAGGGACGGATTCGTAGAAGTGTCCGGTGAGTGACGACATACGATTCTTCTATAGAAATAACCTCACATGTAATATTGGACATTTCATGGAATCTATTTATAGACCTCGAAGTCAGCTCACTGTGACATCACTCACCCCAATTCATTAAAAACCATTTATTTCTGTGGATACTCACAATTCAAAACACTTCTTATTTAAAGTGCTTTTATATAAGTCGCTGGGGCCTAAGAGGCCAAATCAAAACTACTGACTGGTGCAACGCAGCAGATATAGTTCAAACACAAGTGTTGTGGTCAAACCAGTGGCACCTGCAGGAGTTTCATACAAATAGTTTTTGGTGATTTTTTTTTTTCTTTTCCCAAAAGTCAACATTAGTTAGCATCATGTGTAAAGCACCCGGTAATGAGAACAAGGGAGCACAACCTGCTGATATATCCAATTCCATAGTTATTCATCCTCCTGCTTGTGTTGGACACAGAAGCTGCCACCTGAGCAAAACACTTCAGACCAAAAGAAAAAATAACTTCTTGAACTGGAAGAACAACTGTCAGAGAATCTGTTCAAATCAGCTCAACCATGGGAGATGAAGCTTTAAACGAGCTTTAGTTTCCAAAATCTTGGCTAAGTTTTGCTATTCATCATGTTAATATTTATGCTGTGTATTTTATTATTAGAGCCAACAGTCCTAAACAACAGCTGAAAAGGAGCGTCATATAAATAGTAGTGAACAAAACAAACAGATGTCCATCTGCACTCGTATAATGTATCGAGAAATAACAGAAAACCTACAGAGTACAGGGTTCACAAAGCAAAAGTCCAGACACATCAGAGGCCGACGAACCAGAGTTGGAAAAAAAAACAAGCCAATTATGAACAACTCTTATTTGTGAGCAGTATCATCTTTCTCTTTCTGGCAGCATGATTGAAGTTGGACAATTAAAGTGTTTCCCTGTGGTACAGCACAGTTCTCAGCACTAATGTGTCTTGATGTGAAGGCAGGACAGACTGGGAGGACTGGGACCTGAACGTTGGCAGGCAGAGCCTCAAGCTTAGACACCTGTTCCAGATTCTTGGAGAATCACTCCTGCGCCGCCAGTGAGCTCGATTTAGATTTAAGGCAAGGCCCGTGACAACAGTCTCTGTTTACAATAAGACAAGCCGCTCGCGATGCCTGAACACCAGAGAGAACTTTCTGGAAACAGGCCCTCGCCATTACCATGCGCACTGTGTCTCCGCCTGTGTCACGCCACTTCTGGGACGAGGCAGTGAGTCGTACAAACCGCTTCCTGGAGTCACTGTTTCAGAAGGAAGCTGAATTCCAGGGATACTCGGGCCAGAGAGGGTGCGGGGGACAGGAGGCCTCCCAGCCAGGGTTTTTTTCAGCGCATTGTTGGTATGCCAGTTGGGTCATTCAGTCAGCGCCATGTTGGGCCTGCTGGGCTCAGTGACTCAGTAAAAGAATGACAGAGACGGTAAAACAAGCATGTCAGAGGTGTTCAGTTCACGAATGAATAAACCTTTAATGCCTACACAGGTTTCGCTCCGCTTGAAAGCTTCCTGAAAGGCAGGCAAAGATTGCCTGGAAGCTGCTAATGGCTGAAAACAAGTAAACCTATGAGGAGTAGGAGTCACAGCCGCTCTGACTGTGGACTGGGCTTGCTGGCATTTTTCAAATATCTGCTCTCTAAGGCTGACCCTGGAGCTCCTGCAGCTCATACCAAAACAAACCATGGAACCATAAAGCAGGAGGCTGAGGCACACAGGAAGATGCAGAGCTGTTGGTCTCAGAAACCAACTGTTCCTGCAGAGAGAACCGCAGGTGTCTGTCCGAGCAGGTAAAGATGAAACCAGGCAGAGTCTCAGGAATATCCAAGGGCCTTCAAATATTTGACTGCCTGCAATCCAGTCATAACATGCTCTACCCCCTGAGTCAGTGCACTGGCTTTATATGAGCTCCACAGTGCAACCAATAGTTCATCGGGAGCTGAGTTATCATGCAGGTAGGGACAGTAGTAAGGGCTCAGAACTTTGCTTGCTCCAGTTTTATCAAGAAATACAACAGGAAGAGGGTCTTGTCTTATTCTAAAAGAAACCTGGAAAAATGGCCATGCTTTTATTTTGAAGGTACCCCAATTGGTATGTGAGGGTGAATCTCCAATTGTTTGCTTCACTTCAATGTTTTGGGAAATAGCAGGGTTTATTTTTCTTTTAAGAAGCAAATCTGGAACTTTTGAGGTTAACTAATTGAAAACTGGTGAATTGAAGCTTCTGCGTGTTCAAGGTGTCACTTGGTCTCTGAGATTAAAGGGAATTAATATAACCTGCTGCATCTGGAGCAGACAAACAAAAAACTCTCATTTTACTAGCACTGGGGTATAGGAGATTTGGGGATGTAGGAGATTGTTCTGTGATTTCAGTGAGACTTTCAAAAACATTATTGCATGGATGTGTTAATATTTCAGGGTCATTGACACCATCATGTCCAAGTCTTACTGGATGTTAGCTGTGTAAATGACTTGTTCATGTAATGAGGAAAGCCAGCAGTCGTGCACTGCTGTTAAAGAAAACATGGGAGAGGTCTGGGTGGATTATTGGGTCATGAAAACATCCCTTTTACTTCTGACAGCTTCTCCTTTGATATGACCTTTGAATTCCAACTGAGTCATTATTGTGAGCTAATGTGGCCAAACCACAGCTGTAGAAACAGTCCTTTTTAAAAGAGAAGGTTCTGTCTGTAGGCCATTTACAGTATACTCACCAGCCTTATTTGGCCTAAAGTAGTGCCTGCAGCTTAGTGTTGCCAAAGTGAATTCTTCTTTTTGAGAGGAGTTTACTTTGAAATGACTCATGAATCAAACTGAAATAAAGACCACGAGAAGCAGCATGAGAAAGGGATTTGATTGTGATCACTTTCCCTTTTCAAATCCCACCTCAAAACCCACCTATTCAGGACTGCTTACTCCACCTAACTCCACCCTCCCTTTTT
>JAUESE010000015.1:17001011-17011649 GCA_032274725.1 Malacoctenus triangulatus | reverse complement strand
AATGACTCCGTTTTAATCCAATTAACGAACACGCAGGAATTCTTGGTAAAATTTGAAAGTAGGACAGAATTCCAACAGCGGTAACGAGATGATGGCCGCGGCAGACTGTGAACTTCTTAGAATGGAACAAACACAAATTGCTAAAATTAAAGCTGAGATTTTGCAGCTGTCCGATGAGCTGGAGGCAAAGTGTCTTTTTTTCAGTTTCATGAATGTAGCAGCTGATCAGTCAAAGCACCTTGCCTCGCTTAGTGCAGCTTTCCGGGACACTGCTCCTTGGGATCCTGAGGCATGGCCTCACATCTCGTCTTGCTCTACGCCAAAAAACCAACCATCCTGGTCCAAAGTCGTTGTTCCAGGCCGTAAGGGGAACTCAGGTGGGGCGGCTTCTCCACCCAGTCTGACCCTCTCCAACTGCTTTGTTAGCTTCCGATGGTCCTTGCCACTCGGGATATATGATTGGTACGCCATCAGCTGACTCTGCGGTGGTGGTAGTTGCTCCTTCTGTGTCCCGGACCGTAGCCGGCTGCTCGGATACAACGAAGGGGAAAGTGTCCAATGGTCGCCTTAGGACACTTAAGTAGGCCGTTTTGAGATGGTCAGGAAGTTTTTCTCCAAACCCCCAGAAACCTCTGCTTCTTCAAAGCATTCGTGTCAGCGGTCAGAACTGACAAAGGCAGACTTTGTTGAGCTCTGTAGATTGCTTTAGCAAGCCCAAGAAAGTGTCTTTATCTCAGGACCCATTCCCACCTTTGGGCGTGGTGCAGGTCATTTTAGTCGAATCCTTAGCTTGAACACTTGGCTTCAGACTGCCTGTGCGCAACATGGCCTGTCGTTTATAGACAACTTCAATCTGTTCTGGAACCGCCTGTCATTCTTTAACAGAGACGGCCTTCACCCCAGTAGACTGGGCTCCAGTGTGCTGGCTGTAAACATGCAGCATGCGGTTCAGACTACGTCGCCAGTGTGACTGTCAAACTGTACCAACACTCATCAGCCTCTGAGAGCTGAACAGCAGCAAAGCTGCAGTTCCACATGTTCTCCTGCAGATGTCTCACATCTGTCCTACACCCACCATAGACACAAACAACCCATAAAAACTGTGTCCGTTTACAGAGCCATTTACGGAGGACTCAGTAAGCCTAGAGGTGTTAATTTCAGCAACCTTATTTGGATTAAAAGTTTAAAACCAAAAGCAATAAAAACAACAGTAATGGTTAAGTGTGGACTACTAAACAAAAGATCACTGTCATCCAAATCCTTGTTCGTGAATGAGTTGATTACTGATCATAAACTTGACATACTTAGTCAGACTGAAAACTGGTCAAAAGGGGATGATTATGTTAGTCTAAATGAATCAACTCCTCCGACTCACATCGATTATCACATTCCCCGTGAAATTGGCAGAGGGGGAGGAGTAGCATTAATTTTTAATTCTAACCTTCTTCTATCCCTGGCCAAAAATGTAACCATAAGTCATTTGAAAGCTTAACACAAACCTTGATGCACCAGCATGGGCAAATTAAAAAGGTTGCGTTATTAGTTGTGGTGTATCGTCCTCCAGGACCTTATTCTGACTTTCTCTCTGACTTAGTACTTAAAACAGATCAGGTCATTATAGTGGGAGAATTTAACAGTCATGTCGATGACGATAATGATAATCTCAATGTTGCATTTTAGCTTATATTGGACACTATTGGACTCTCACAGAGGGTGAAGAAACCTACTCATTATCTAAACCACACCCTGGATCTTGTCCTGACCTATGGTTTAGACATTGATCATTTATCAGTCTCCCCTCACGAAACCTTGTTGTCTTACCATTTTCTCAAATCATTTAACTTTGAATTAACTGACTGTACAGCCCCCGATTAGAAAATGCAATATAAAAGATGTTTGTCCGACAAGGCTGTAGTTAAATTTAAGGACATGATCTCAACACCATTCACTACAGAGCAAAGTGTTGGTGTGATGATGAGCAGTGATCAATGTGTCAGTCCCACTATGATTGATCACCTGTTAGAAACTAGTGCAGCTTTTTTGCGAACAACACTTGAGACAATCGCTCCGCTGAAGAAAACAGCAGTGAACCACATGAGGTTAGCTCTATAGCTCTAGCTATAACGAACAGCTACGATCTCTAAAAAAGTCAGCAAGAAAATTACAACAAAAATGGCATAGGACCCATTCAGAATTATATCACGTGGCTTGTAAAGGAGCTTATCAGTTTATAAAAAAAGTCCTTCGCGAAACAAGAACCACCCATTATTCATCCTTGATAAAGGAAAACAGGAAAAATCCCAGGTTCCTTTTCAGCACTGTAGCCAGGCTGACAAGGAGTCACAACTCTGTGGAGCCTCGTGTTCCCTTAGTTCTTAGCAGTAATGACTTTAGCAACTTCCTTAATGATAAAATCCAAACAATGTGAGAGAATTAAATCGTCAATCACCACAGGTGCCACGGATTAGTGATGGTAAACCGGATTCCTTTTACTGACTTGAGTCCTCATGAGTCATTCACCAAAGTATACCAGGTTTATGAGTCACTCGAGTCACTTGACTCAGTGTGCAAATGCGCATGTGCAGTTTGTGTATACAACTCCCATCTACCCCTGCTCCTTGGAGATCAATGCTTTGAAACGGGAAATACTGCTCCATTTCATTTTGAATAAAAACAGAAAAATCTGAAATCTTCAAGAGTGGAAAAATGATTTTTTCTGTCAAATTCAAACAAAAAATGTAATCATACAATGCACAATGTTGACTTTCAGCTCAGATAATATAAGGGGGTTCAGTCCACTGCACCGGAAATAGGGCGGACTCGAAGGACTTGAGTAGAATCGAGTGGACTCATAAGGACGGCCCGACTTCAGTCAGGAATCGGGTGAACCAGGTGAACAATGAACCAGGAGTCATGTACTGCTGAACAAGTCAGGACTCATGAACGATAAGTCAGGACTCATGAGTCGTGTACTACTGAACGATATGGACATGACTCACGAGTCAGGAACAACTCAGAGACGGGGAGCGCTCAAATCAGATGAACCAATGAGCTCACAGCAGCCGCCATGAAGAAGAAGAACAAAAACAACACTTTTGTTTTATTTTGGGTTTTTTGTTGAACAAAAACAACTCATAGTGCACTGCAGCGCCGGATTTTTTTTCATACCAGTAAAACCATTGATTTTAAACAGGAAAACAATCCATATCATTGTGAAAAGATAGTGACAGATTAAACATTCTTCATTAAAAAATTTTTATTTTTGTCTATTAAGCTTCAAAATTATCCAATTGACTACAAATGTCAAATAAAGTACCAACATACTATATTTTCCGAATCAGAAAGACTTTATCAATCCCAGGGGGGAATTTGTTAAAATTTAATGTTAAAAAATGTAATGTTATTTCATGTTTAATGTTAAAATGTAAAATTTCATTAAATTTGATAATTTGATGAATTAAGTATTGAAACCAAACAGTAGACATTAAATTAATACACTATAACCGTAGTTCATCATTAGAATAAACAGCATATCCTATTCATTACCTTTTCTCATCAGCATAATGTGTTCAGTAAATAGTTTATCCCCACCATTCACTCAAGGAGGTAAACAGGTATAGTGGGTGAGTCCATTGCTGTGGTGTAGGGGAGTCACTGAATAGTAAACAACAGTGGAACGGGATAACATGTTATGTTTAGTCTACGTATCATTCTGTAGACAACCACAACATGTGCATTAAATAATTTCTCTATGAGCTTTCAGTCAGACTACTAAAGCTGACTTTCAGCTAAGGTACTGTAACCTGAACCCCCCCCCCTCTTTGCTGGGTAACTGGGCTGAATGGTTCGGCAGGCAGCAGTTCACTCGCAGAGTGTTGCTCGCTGCACCTGTATCACACATGCGCGCAGGAAGAGGTGAATTTAAACAAAAAATATAGTTTCAATGTTTCCCACAGGACTCATGCAGTCAATAAATTTATATATTTCTATAACTGTAGTTAGAATAGCAGCCTGTCAGGAGTGAAATGTTGTCTGTTTTTATTCTTAGCAGCTAGTTAGTTAGCTGTAGCATGAATGAGTCAGTGAACGAGTTAATGGTGACGATGACTTGTGAGTCCCGAGTCAGTTAAGTGACTCACAAGTTTTGAGTCGGTAGTTCATGACTCGCACATCACTACAACAGATCTCTTGGGGTCATCTGTTGCAGAGGCTTGTGTGATAGAGATTTCTGGAGGTCCTGTTTTACCATTAGAAAGCTTTCGTCTTATAAATTTTTCTGAGTTCGCTTCACTCATTCCTGGTTCAAACTACCACTACCACATGCTTATTCGATCCAAATCCCACTACGTTGCTCGAAGACATTTTTCCAATAATGTCACAGCCTCTACCTCTGGTGCCTGATAGGGGCAGTGTTTCTTCTTTTCTTCTGCTCTCCCTCATCTCTCAGGGGTGCGAGAACAGATGGCAGCAAGGCTGGTGTCAGGTGTGCTGCATCAGTAATCAGTGGAAGGATGGCATGCTGATTGGACGCCACAGCAGCAATCACCCTTCCTGGCTGTTCTTAAGCAGCAGTGTGACGACGCCGGAACGTAGCATTGCTTCAGTCAGTGGTCTGATGTGTATTTTGTGGATTTACCTGTTTGTGACCAAAGACTGAATCTCCCTTCTCGTCCTCAGTGTGGAGTTACTGACCCGTGCCTCCATCGCCAACCCGTCTGTCTTCCCGCTGCCGCTGCTGCTGTCCTGCCACCAGCCAACTCCCGTCCGCGAGCCCTTCTTTCGACACCCCCTTGCTGTTGTTTCCCCCCTCGTCTTGTGTGCCTGAGTCACGTTAGCGTTCTTGTCAGTTTTGTTGTTAGCGGCAGTAGTAGTTTAGTTTGTTTGGACTCTTTTTAGTGTGGCCTTTAGAGCCTTTCTGTTCTGGTTACTCAGGTGAGCGTTCTGCCACGTTCTCCACTTAGGTGGTCAATCTCAGTTTGAGTCTTGCGTTACTTAGGGGTTTTGTTTCTGAACCAGTTGTTTTTAGGGGATTAGAGTTTTGGGTTGTCTGTAAATTTCTGTTGCTTCATTTAAAACAATTTATTCTATTTTCTGACTGCGTTTCGTTGTCTGCGCCTGAGTTCCATTATTAATCGTAACAAATAATTGGCTCATCATTACTTGAGCAGATTAACTTGTCCCTAATTACGTGCTTTGTCCCACAGACTTTCAAGGTTGATGTTGTTAAACCTCCTCTTAAAAAAACAACTCTTGATTCAAGTGTTCTGGCCAATTACAGGCCGATTTCTAACCTACCTTTCATTTCTAATGTTCTTGAAAGGACTGTTGCAGGCCAGGTGTGTGAACACCTACATTAAAATACTTTATTTGAGGTCTTTAAGTCAGGATTCAGAGCCCATCACAGTACAGTCATTTGACTACTGAGTGCCAAATGAGTTCCTTCTAGCTTCAGATAACGGACTTGTTTCAGTCATCATGTTGGATCTCAGTGCTGCAATCGATACCATTGACCATAGCATTTTGCTGCACAGGTTGCAGCATCTCGTTGGTATGAGGGGAACAGCACTAAATTGGTTGAAGTCCAACCTATCAGATAGTTTCCATTTTTTTCATATTAATGATAGTTCTTCACCTTACACTCGTGCCAGTTGTGGAGTTCCACAGGGCTCCGTACTCTGATCCATACTGTTCACACGATACATGCTCCCTGTTGGAGACATTATGAGAAAACACTCCATTAACTTCCATTGCTATGCAAGCGACGCAAAGATGTACTTATCGCTAAAACCCGTTGACACAAATCAGCTGCTCAAATTTGAAGCCTGTTTTAAGATCTAAAAGCCTGGATGGACCGAAACTTTCTGCTACTCAACTCAAAAAAAACAGAAGTTATAGTTTTTGGTCCAAAAATTGCACGAGACAAACTGTCAGAAAAAATAATCACACTAGATGGCATTGCTCTAGCTTCTCAAGCCACTGTGAAAATTAGTTCATGCATTTGTCACATCAAGATTAGATTTTTGTAACTCTTTCTTGTTGGGATGTGTAAAAATACTCGTTAAAGAGTCTACAGCTGACTCAAAATGCAGCAGCACGAGTCCTGCTGGAACCAACAGGAGAGATCACATTTCTCCAATATTATTTACTCTTCACTGACTTCCAGTGAAATTCAGAGTGGAATTTAAGATCCTTCTCTTAACCGAGAAAGCCGGGATCCTCAAAGTCCAGACTCCGGTCCGGATGTGGACCGCAAGGCACATCAGACCGGACCCAGACGAATTTATGTTTTGAAATAGGAAACGTTATTACCACAAGTCTTTTTCAAATATTATTTTCCATAAATAAGTAAATAAATAGTTAATGTGAATTAAAGTGTCCCTGGATATTATTCACAGCAATGTAGTGATAATAACTCTTTGTTTTCACAAATTACTGCCATCTCACCCATAAGGCGGTGTGTCTCGACTGTGTGACGGCCAACCTGCCCTCTATCAGAAACAGACAGGAGTGTGAGCAGAGGGCTGCTGTAAATGACAGGAACCAGCAGCCAATCCGTACACGGGGCTTTGTGATGGTAAGTCAATCAGAAGCAGAGTAGGGCGGGCATTTGTAACAACAACTCAGCTGGCAAACACAAAACCTGTGTTATTTGAGAACTTCTGATATGCACCTTGGTGAGAAAAGATGTCCTTGTCAAAGTTTATTAAGAAGACAAAAGTGGACCAAGAAAACAGAGACTTTAAAGAGGAATGGACGGAAAAATATGCCTTCATTTTCATTTCAGTCTTTGTATTTATATTGACTGTTTTTTCCTTCTTTCTTTTCTTTTTTTTATCCTACCGTCATCTGCCACTTATCCGAGGTCGGGTAGCGGGGGCAGCTGCCAAAGCAAGGAAGCCCAGACTTCCCTCTCCTTTTTTTTTTTTTTTAAATTATTCAAAATTCTCTCCAGGATGTGGTGAATTTAGTTTATGTTCAATATTGTTTTTATTTATTATTATATTTATTTATTAGTTATTTTTTTGTAATATTTTTTGTAATAATTTTTTGTTTTTTTACTATTTTTGCCAAAGTTTTGTAAGTTGTCCATGCTTGAAAGAAAACACAGACAAAAAGTCTGATTAATAAATTTCTTTTTTGCACATTTTTCCAGACCTCTGGCCTTCAGTGGACAGTAAATATGGACCTCTGAAAAAAAGGTTTGAGGACCCCTGCTATAAAGCTCTAAACAACCAAGCCCCCTGATATCTTGGGGAGCTGTTGGTGCTATATCATCCCAGCAGAACTCTTTGTTCTCAACGAGCTGGACTATTGAAAGTTCCTGGAATATTTAAAAGTAGAATGGAAGGCCGAGCTTTCAGCTATCAGACTCCTCTGCTGTGGAACAAACTTCCAACTGCAGTTCGAGAAGCGAGCACAGTCTATGCTTTTAAGTAAAGTCTGAAAACTTTTCTATTTCACAAAGTTTATAATTAACCTGTAACACCCTTTCATGTTGCTACTGCATGTCACTAACCCCATGTGTCTCCCATGTAGTCCATCTTCTGTCCTTTTTGCATCTCCCTTTCTGTAGGTTCTCTGCTGCAATCAGGATTCTGATGTGCAGTACTCCATGCCCTCAGCAAGACTGCAGCATGTGGGTTAATGACCCTAACCATGCCATCTTCTATGTTTGGATAAACTACTCGCCGCTGTTCTATTCTTCCATCTTTGAGTCTGGTCCTGCATGCTGGAGGTTTCTTCCTGTTTGAAGAGAGATTTTCTCCTCCACTGTCGCCATTTACTTACTTACTAATTGAATTGAATTGAATTGAATTGAATTGAATTGAATTGAATTGAATAAGTAGACAGCGATGAGCTCATCAATCAATTCACACGTCTGTGTGCTCTAAAAACATGTTCAGGGTTGGTGGCACAGGAACAGGAAAAAAGTTAAACATTCAGACCTAAAAATGCATGTTTTTGTGGAAGACCTCACAAAAAAATGCTTGGTCTTTTATTGAGGGTCAAATTGGAGAGATTAGGATAAAAACAAAAAAAAAAAAAGTCTGCACGAAGATTAATATGAATAATGTCTTTATGCATTTCCAGTGGTCTAAATATCTGTACCAAGACTCTGTTTCTTTCAGGTTATCTGTAAATCAACTGTGTCTATTTTTGCACATTTGAAAAATAAAACGTGGAAAAAATGTCCCAAATGTCAGTGCACTACAAACACACAATGACCAATTTCAAACATACAAAGAACACACTATGAGAGCCAATTTGGTTTGATTTTGTTCGGCTGTTTTTTGCCCGATGGGGTTTAAACAAAACAGCGAGCAAGCGTTCGGCCCCCACCCTTGCCAGCGCTCCTCCGTCATCTATGACTGCACCAGCTTGTGTTGTCGTGTGCTGCCATTTGTCACCGACAACGCTGAAATGAAACATCCCACGCTGTCTTTTGAACACGGCTGCCTGTTCCTCGTCACATTGTGGCTGCCGGATAACACGGCCGAACTTGCATTTTTCTGCTCAACGGATAATTGGGATTTAATTATGAAATATGCTCAAGATGGTTTGTGTCAGGTGCCTGAAAGCGCTACATGCTTCCGCACGCTTCACCCTGCCAGTCTCTTAATCCGGGACGGGAACGTTTAGGTGGTGCGAGAGTTAGCTGAGCTGAAGGTTCAGAATGAGCCAGAATGTGTTAGTTGGTGTAATCGCTGTCAAGATCCCTCGCCGACCTCAACTCTTATCTCCTGTGTTGCCTGGCAACAAGCTGCAACCCATGAGCTTCTAGGACCCGGTTGTTTAAAAAAAAAAACAATCTTTCACACAGGAAGAAAAACTTGTTATCAACTGGTTGCTCGGTCAGGAGGGGTTTTGGCTCGCCAACGTAATTTTCATTGTGTGTTTACATTCTGATGAAACATGGCTTGTTGTTGGCGTCAGCTTTTCTTCTCTGGTCACTGATGAGGCAGCTCAGTTGTGGAACAGCACCGCTCTTTCTCATCAGCGTGTCATAATCAAGCTTTCATGTCAGACTCGAGCACAACCGGTGTGGTGTTACAATTGTGCAAACAGAAAGACACCCACTTGTCTGCCAGTTAGAAGAGGTTAACCAATTAAAAGAAGAAGATAAAGTGAAAAAAAGCAGGAAGAACTAAAGTGAAGGAGTCACTTTAGCCCAAACAGCTAACAAAATTAGTCAAGTCTGTGCCAAGGTCACTGAGCCAGCTCACACACTGTTGGCAGCCAGCAGACACTCCAGGGTGAAACTTTTCCTTTTTTTCAGCACATTTGAAGCTACGAGTCATTAGCGATGCTGATAGAAACACACTTTAATTAAGACTGCTGCATTTTTTTGGCTTAGATGTCACATCTGAAGATTAATAAGTAATATGAGGGGTGTGGTGGTATGCAAATAGAACAGACACGCTCTGAGCTAAACTGGTGCACTCAGCGCATCACCCAGCGGAGCCAAATTAGCATGCTGGAGCAGGAGAGCTGTGTGCAAATCCCCCCTCTGCCCAAGTGCTTGTCTCCACTTGTGGACAAAACATTACCAGCCAGCTGCTCACTAGATAACAAATCAGAAGTGGAGCGACAGCAGGTGGGAACATACACAGGTGTTTGTGCTGTCCTTTGGCCTGCCGTCACCTTTTCAACAAAAAGCTAATTTGCCTGCAAAGGTCACAAGAATGTTGTAAATTCACCATGGTGCTAAACCTTTTCTTCTGGCTGTCTGGTCAAGTGTGTCAGAACTGCAGTGACCAGCTCTGCACAGCTAGAGAGCACCAGATTATGCTGTACTAACTTAATGAACCATCTCCTCCCTCAGCATGTGTCACGGATCGGGGGAGGCTCAAGCGCAGAAAGCAGTCGGACACAGAGTTCTCTTCAACACACAGTTTATTGCGAGAGCGAGAACTAAACACGGTCCAGGACGGACGATCAAAACGAAAACAAAAACAATCCAAACTGGACGACGCTGCAGTCGCAGGATGATAAAAAACAAAAAACTATCCAAACGGGACGAGCGCTGCGGTATGCAGGATGATGAAAAACAAAAACAATCCAAACGGGACGAGTGCGGCCGTAGGCAGGTGAGCCGGGAAGACAGACGGAGAATTGGCGAGCAGGCAGGACAGGCAGGTCGAACCCAGGCGGGTCGGGCGAGTGGGACGGGGAGCCAGGAATATCCAAAAGACCAGGGGCCTCATGTACAAAGGGTGCGTACACACAAAAAAGTGATGTATGCACTTTTTCACGGCAACGTTCAGATGTATCAAGAGTGAAATGACTGTGGAAAAGTGCAGTGCCTCACGCAAACTTCATAGCTGGCGTACACACATTTCTACCGCTGTGGATCACTTGGCGACACTTAGAGGTTGAGCTGGGAAACTGTTGTAATAAATAAGTGTGAAAACAACTCGTTCTCAGACTGTGATGTGCACATCAGAGACACACGAACAGTTCCCATACAATGCTGCTGAACAGGTCAACATTAAAGTGCAATTTGCAGTGAGAGCCAGTATTCCTAATGTAATCGGCGCTATCGACTGCACACACATTGCTATGAAAGCGCCATCACATGATGAATTTGTATATGTCAACAGAAAGCATTTTCATTCGATCAATGTACAGATCATTTGT
>JAUESE010000015.1:16980232-16997159 GCA_032274725.1 Malacoctenus triangulatus | reverse complement strand
TGTTCATTTTATGTGCGTGAGAGAGGATCAGCTGCTGTGTGCGATCAATAGCAGAGATGCTCTGACGGCAGGGGCGGATTGGCCATGGGGAGCACCGGGAGTTTTCCCGGTGGGCCGGTCAGTCATGGCTGACACAACTGACCGAGTTGGCACAATATCTGTGTGCGGATTGTGGTGGGCCGGTCTAGACCAAAAAATCCTGGGCCGAATTTTTGCCCCAGTCCAGGCCTGTCTGACGGCCGTGGTGCATTTGGTGACTGACGGAAACCCCAGGATGTGGTTCGACGGAAGAACCTGCATTTATTGTGTATTTTACAGCAACATGAGGAGCACAAACGAGTCATTACAACCACTGTGAGAACCACTCAGCTGCTGTCACAACAGCAGGAGGTCTTCAAACGTGACTTTGTTCTTATTGTCATCATATTTATGGAGCCAGTCTAGAGCAGCAAACACATGTCATGTTCATTCTTTTGGATTTTAACGACAATCAGTTTCAAAACTGATTGTTTCAAAACTCTTTTATGTGCCCAAAGTTTGAAGTTCATTGTCAAGATTCTGAGATTTTGTATTTTTGCGCAACAGGAACTTAAGAGTGGGCTATTTGTTTCTTCTTAAGTATTTAAGCATTATTCATGTTTTCATTAGGCCTACACAAAGAAAATATGACAGAGAACTTCTATTTTGTTACAAGGCAAAATGTTTTGATATAACATTCAGTTCCAAAAGAAAGGGTATTTAAGTAAATGTGTGATTTCTAAAAGCACTTTGTCATTTTTGAGCATTTGGATTATTTGGCACCTTTTTTTTTATTAAAAATATTGATTGTGAATCAAGAACCAAATGTGAATCGAATCGTCACCCCAAGAATTCGAATCGAATCATGAGTTGTTGTAAGATTCACATCCCAAGTTGACATGGTAAAAAACCATCATGGTTGAAAGTCTTGTGATATAAGCTGGTGGCTGACAGGACATCACTCTCCACACTGAGCTGTCTTTTACTGAAGGATTATTCCCTCCGTCTTACATGGTGTGTTTGGATTCATTATCACTGTTGAGCATAAAGGGTTGCTAACTAACGTTGACTTGTTAATGCTCACCGTTGTGAAAACTGTTTGAAAGTTTCAAAGCACATGTTAAAAAAAAGAAAAATGTAAGAAGCGAATATAAATCGTCAAGATGAGCTCAGTTTGGCAAATGTAAGACTTGTTATTCAAGCCAGCATTGTTAGACAGCAGAAAATCATGAACAGTAATCAGGCTAATATGACTTCCCTCGCACAACATTTTCACAGTTTGATAATTTGTCACATCCTGAAACTAAAAGGGTCAAAGGTTAAACTGTGTGAAGACATGAGCATGTTAATTGTTGTTCCAATAGCAAGATCATCTTTCTTCTGTTGAGGAGTCACTGGCAGTGCCACTAAGTTAGACTATGGCTGCTTTCACACTGCAGTGTTTAGTTCAGGCTACTTCAAACCCATTCCAGGGGCATAACAGTGTGATGTTGTGAAATCTAAATGCACATTTTGGGCCTTGATGAAACAATTTGAGCAAGTACAAACTCCTTTTGCCTGTTGAGAATTGCATTGTGGGTACTTCCGCAGTCTGAGAGCGAAGGCGTTTTCATGGAGTGAAATGTACACAAGTCAGGGGACACAAATCGATGCTTCTTTGTTTCCACTGTGATGGACTGGTGACTTGTCCAGGGTGAACCCCGCATTCACACTGAGATGGAAGGGCTTTATAGAACTGGAGTGAGAAAATGAGTAATTAAACCCCACAAGATGTAAATGTGCATTCAGGAGGGGAAACAGCTGTTTTGTCTTCTAAGTCTGACACACACGCACACATGCACACGCGCACTTACACACACACACACACACACACACGGATACCAAGAAGTGACAAAGGAGGTCTGCTTCCCCTATAAACAAAATAACCTGAAACATGCAGACACGTTCCCGCCGATACCTCTCAGTTTCAGCTCCACAGCTGTTGGCTTATTTAGTCTTTGCTGTGGTTGACGCCTTCAAGACATGATACAGTGAACTTCTCACCACAAAGAAGCGTAACTATGTCAAACACTGCTGTGGTTTTTTTTCAAAAAGCCACAAAATCCAGTTCAAATTGCAGCAAAACAACTTTGTTGACAATGTTGCTTCCTGCCGTACTTACACATAATTTGCACAATCTCTCTGAGTCGACAAGATAGGAAGGACGGCCTCACAGTGACAGTGTGAGCGAGGACCTAGGTGGACTGGCTTCCTGGCTTTTCAGATAGATCTCTTACATAAGCACCCCAAACCTGATCGAATCAGGTCAAGGAAGAACAGTGGAGGGGCTTCAGTTCCATGGGTGGGTGACATCTCAGACGCCTCAGGAAGGCCATTAAAAAGGACCAAATGTCTCCCTGAACTGAAGAGTGAAATCTCATTGTGACTGAAACAAAATATGTGGGGGGAGGCCATTCTCCCTCCCCGGCTCCTGCTGCACCAGGCAGAAACAATACTTCCTGTGACCCACTTCTGTGGCACAGCAAAGACAAAAAGTGTCTCAGGTTCTACTGCCAGGAAACTCCCAGTTATGTTAGAGACCTTATGTAACAGAGGCAGGCCTCTCAAAGAGCAAGGCTGTGCTGCAGAGACATAAGGGAAAGAAATACTGCATCAGAACACGGAAGTGCCAAAAGGAGAGGGGCACCATGGAGAGACTTCTGACCGAACTGTTTCATCAGACTGCAAATAGTTTCAGGAAGTTCATTCACAGCCAATGAAGGTGAGAAATGTCATCCTGGCAAAGTGTTTCTCAGCAATTGCAACCTCTTTCTCTGGAATGCTGGACACAGCTGCAGGATGACATCAGCAACTGTGTTCAGGTCCTCGTGGCTTCGATCCACACGGCACCAGACAGCCGAATGGCCACAAAAACTTACTGAGCAAGAGCTGCTTCTCAGGAGGACTCCAAAGTCAAACAACACTCATACTCGACCTTCAGGAAGCCAAAGGTTTCCACACTTGACCCTCATGGAAGAGCCGAAACAAGACAAGCAGACTGGTTTAGATCTAAACAAGCCTGGTTCGTTTCAGACTGAAGGTCAGTTGACTTGCATCCAAACTGCCTCTGTTGGCTTTAGCATGAAAACAGTGAGTCATTAGAAGAAGCATCTTGGCCATGGCTGTTCCTGATGCTCAATCGGTCATAACATAGAACAGCACCAGAAACTAAACTGTGATAAAAGAGGTCAGGATGTGTAGAAGCAAGTATTGGAAACAAAAATCAGTGTGTAAAAAAAAACTAACCACAGGAGTCAATGTGTTCATTCAATGAATTGGAAACAATTCAAAACTCAGCACTGGCAGATACATGTTCAAAGTTTGTTTATGCTCTTTCAACTTGCTCTTCAACCTCTGTCTAAAACCAAGCACGGACCTAAAAGCACAGCAACCTCCACAAACTACATCTGGCTGACAAACACCAGAATCTTACCACTGAGTATTTATAAGCAGTCTGATGATGGTTTGCTCAGTTAAGGCTCATGAAGGTGAAGAACTAAAACTTTGTGACTTCCAACTTCAGCTGGGAGTCAGCTCCAATAATTTAATTGTCCTGGTGTAGTAAGTCAGTGTTGCCTTGCATTTCCAAACCTCAAAAAGACCCACAACATTCGTTTTCCCATACGTGTCCTCCACGACAGTTGCAAGATTCAGTCCAAGTTTTGGTGCAAACATCTTTCCCATTTTCCCACCTGCATCACCCCCAAAATCCTGGAGTTTCAGGATCAAAAGTTCTTTTGTTGTAAACGGCAGACATACTCGATCACCCCTCATCCTGGCACTGTTTCCCAATCCAAGGCTACAAGACACCCCTGGAAGGCTGAGGATTCACCTGCTCTGAATTTGACACAATTACAATTGTGTACATCCAAAGAAAATCATTTGAAAAACCCTGGATGCTGACCAGTGTTTGGCTTGTAATGTTGACATAAAACAAAGACTTATCTGTACAACTCACTCAAACCAGAAGAGATGCAATGCAAAATTTTTTTTAATGCAGCAATTAGACTACAAGGAGAGCGGTCAAAAATTAGAAGACATCTGTACATGCGGACATGCGACTCCAAAGCAGAATACACAATAAATATATTTATAGGATCTGTCCCCATCCCCCAAAACCTACAGAAATATTGAATTCCACCCACATTTCTGCTCCAACAGTGAACCAAAGATTAGTAAACAATCTTCAATCCACCGTAAGGCGATGCAAAAAATAAACATAAAGTCCATCTCCCACAGCACTCCATCACAGAGCCAGTGGTAGTACAGTCCTGCTGTGGGACATGGACACTGTGTGCTGGACCTTAGCAGCTGTACACAAGCCGGATTAGAGATGGCACCCTCATGGTGCTTTCTTTACATGGGAGCTACACATTAGTTCTTACATGTGTAAAGACAGGTGTGTGTATATACACAATATCAGGGTTTATATATCATAACTTAAAACGAGTTGGAGTCAGACACTGATTAACTGGGGGAAGAGTTCATTGGCAAACATGTCCTCCCAGGATCCCTCAGGACACAGGGGGGAGGACATGTCGCTGAAAGGGGACGGGGACCCTTCGTATCCGGAGTCGCTATAGGTGTCCGCCAGGCAGGCTTCCTTCTCGAGGCTCCCGAGGGGCAGGGAGGAGTCACCAGCGAAGAGGTCATTCACATGACTGCGGTTGTCGCAGGAGGCAATGACCACTTCCTCTGGCTCATCTTTGACACAGACCGTCTCCTCCTCCACGACCACCACCTCGGCCTCGTGGGGGCTGGCTTCGTCCATCTTCTCGCTGCTGCCGCTCTCTGAGTCGCTGCATTGCCCGACACTCACCTCCTCCACGGGCTTGGTGTAGATGTGGTCGAAATGGATCAGTTCATTAAGGGTCTCCAGCTTAACTGATGAGGCCCCCAGAGCCGCAGGTGCGGCGGCAGGTATTGCGTCCCCCTCTCCAACCAGCAGCATCTGCGGCTCCTGGCACTCCTGCTCACAAGACTTGAGGAAGAGCTCTGGGTCAAGGATGTCCAGAATGCCCAGGAGCAAATCAGACTGGCGTCCAGGGAGAGGAGAGGGAAGAGGATTAGCCCACTGACCTTTGACCCAACGAGCATTATGACTGAGCTCACTGACAAAGTACAAAGGTGCAATATGTAGGATTTAGTCAAACCCACATCTGAGCAGCTTGTGCACTGCTGAGGCGTCCAGTCGGCCTCTACAAGGTTTTGATCATTGATCTTTACAACCAACTTCAGGCCACACCATGTTTACCTTTGCTGGCACCAATTCATCTTGGACTGAAAACAGCCTCGGTGCTACAGTTCAACAAGGTGCATGTGACAAACACCAGCTGAAGGGCCTGTGCCAGCACTCCTTTTACCCTGTTCCAATACGTTTGAATATTCAAAGGCCTTCATGAAAGACAGAGAAAAAACCCTGCAGAATGCACCTTTTCAAGCTGGATAAACGGTCATCAGCAGAGACTCACCTCATTGTCTGAAGAGTCAGAACAATCTGTATCCATTGAGAAGTCTTCAGATTTAGGGACTGCTGGGCCTGCACCTGCTGCAGAGGCACACGTAGCCTGAGTACTGCGGACTCAGAAGACCCGATTCCCAAACCTGCGTCGTTCCCGGTGGACAACAGAACCTGAACCTTGACAAGCAACAACAATAGAAGTTAGAGGGCAAAAAGTTCTGCTGCCAGTCAACTTCCTCCTTAAAATCCTGCATCATCCTCTACCTTCTCTTTTGTGTCAATAGTGTCCAGCCCCAGCCTCTGTCTCAGTTCCTCATTTTCTGTCAGGAGACCGGTGTTTTTTTCTCGAAGCAGCCTGTTCTCAATGTGAAGCTTCTGATTCTGTTGAAAGGAAACGCCGACAGATGTTTGGAAGTGAGACGAGTAACCGTTTACAAAGGAAGTGGAGCCTGAAACCAGATGTGAAACTGCACAGAAAAAGCAAATAGTGGCACAGAACTGGAGCTGCCATAACAATGGCAGGATCAGGGCAAGTTAATTACACTTCAGTGCTGTTTGCATAATGCTGGGATGATGACAATGCAGGTGTGGTGCCTGGTCTGAAATAATAGCACTGCATTCCCAACACCACCCTTAATTGAAGGTGATCCAAAAGATAATCCAATATTACCTCCAGCTCCAGTTCAAGGACTTGTTGTTCCAACTCCCCCATTTTGGCCTTTTTCCTGTCTCTGGCCGTCTGTGCTGCCACTCTATTCTTCAGTTTCCTGCAGGAAGAAAAGAGTTAAAAACTCATCGTGAGAGGAATCCAGTGGAATTTGACTCATGATTTCCATGATGCTGACTAAGCTCCCCCACACCTCCCTCCTACAGGACTCGGGTTCAGAGTACTGCGCAGCCGCCAGCCAAGTTCCTGCCACGCAGGCAGCCCAGAGAGTCGACGTCATGTCCACAGGACGTCAGCCCGTGTGTCGAAACCTGCTCACCGGCGCCGTCAGTCCGTGTGTCGGTACCCGCTCAATGGCTCGGTTGCTCACCCAGACAGCACTTTGACACCAGTTATAAATTCCAGGCGATAACGCTGCAAACGTTAGCCGGTCCTGCGCAGCACGTTTTAAAGCGTTTCGGCGGCATTCATGCCAATTCAGCGAGAGAAACAATAAAGTCCCCGCTGTTCAGCGTCCCCAAAAGACGCTCAATATAGCGGAGTCGATATTTTTGGGCGTGTCTGCGCCAGTTCCAACAACAACGGTGGTGATAAACAAGGTTTATTGACGTGAAACAGACCTGCGGAGCGCTTTCTCCTCCGGACTGAGGTGTGTGAGCCGCTGTCGCTTCCGCACCGGCGGGCCGGACGTCGTGTTGGAGTCAGAATCGGACGACAGCTGGCTGGCAGTAGACGGTAACACGACAGAGATTGGCCGGCTGAGGGACGCCTGCGAGCTGCCGGCCGCGCCACTCTGCTTCCCTGAGATCAGCAACACTTTGTGCGCCCCCCCGGTTCCTGCTGCCACGACCACCATATTTAAAATCCTGCTGGACGCTGTGAGGAGTCAGAACAATAGCCGGGTTTTCTCGGCGGACGGAGTAGGAAGCTGCCGTCCTCCTCTGCTTTCTGTGCGGTCACAGGCACTTCTTCTGCTTCACCAGAACGGCTGCAGCGCAGATCTTTTTAGCGTCGTGGTAAAACCTGATAGGCTGTGAGTGGCTCTGACGCAAACTGTTTGCGCTTTCTGATTGGTCGCTCTGCTGATGAAATTTCGCATGAGAAGTTTCACACTGTTTGCGATGTAACCCCCACCCCACCCCTAAGATCTTTGGAACTGCAACTTCTCATCAAGAGTTGTTATTCAGCTGCTCGAGCAGTCTGTGGCTCCTCTTTCTCATGAAGTTGCATCAGCCCCAAAGTAATTCACATCAGTTGCGTCTCAAAAGGTTTATTCTAAAAGGAACTTTTACCATCAAGTCTGTAAAGTTATTATAAAGAACACCAGATTGTTTATGTTCATCATGAAGGCTGTCAAATATATGATCCCTGCGCTGAAAAAGGCCTGGATGACATTTCTATCCAGCCCACAGAATGAGCTGGCTCACACTGTACCACAAAAAAGTTGACATTTTTGGATTTAAGTCTCTTCCGATCCTCACTTTCCAGGAGGGATCACACAGTTTTAATTGTATTGGATGTGACTCCAAGTACTGATCGTGAGATGTCAGGGATTCACAGTGACACCAGCCAGCCGACAGACCACCTGCAAAGCAGCAAAAAAATAACTGTGGATATTATTGGGATGCACTGATTCTTCTTTCCACCTGAAGATAAAAAAAAAATCATGCTGATGTTGTTTTGAAAGCTTGTTATACTTTCCCAAACTAAACTAAACTAAACTAAACTTCTGTGGCAGCTGAATTTAAATAAATGTGACACCCCTGATGTAAACTTATCATTTGAAAGGAACAGTCCTTCAGACAATTCAAGGCAGTGAGTGTGTGTTTCTCTGAACAGATCCTTTTTCTTCAGCTTAGTTTGTGGGTTTACAGCCTGTTGCTCCTTGCACTCCTTGAGGATGTTTCACTACCTGCTGTTCGTTTCCTCCACTTCCTCATTCTTTTGTTTGACTGACATACAATAAGATAGATAACTCTTTGTTCAAAGCCTGAAATGCTCTGTTTTCCTTTTAAGTGTGTGCAAGGATCTGTTAAAGCAATGAACAAGGTTCAACTGGTTTCTAAGATGATCGCTGTCAGCACCACAGCTGCAAGAAATCCTGCAGATTTGAGGGAGACTACAAAGAGAAACACACAGCAAAGAACAAAAAGCACCAAACTGAACATTGGATGTGGTTATAATCACAAGCGATCGCTCAGCAAAAACACTGTTGTGTGAATTCTTACACAGCAAAACAGGAGCTGTGTACTTCCCCACATGAAATGAATCTGAAGTGATTGACATGGCCTGATAATGTGGTGTGCTACAAGGCAGAGAATTGCAGCTTGTGCAACAGTCAGCAAACAAACAATCGTGGTGTTCGATGACGGAGATCAGCCTCCTACATCATAAAACCAAATCGTCGAAGGCACTCTGAGGAAACACACATTCATGAGGACACATTGTCTCTTCCTTACGAGCTCCAACTTGTCCTCACCCAGGATCCGTTGTCGCTGTTTACAACCAGCGGCCCTTTGCCCCCTGCAGCGTGTCGCTCAACAGGAGGAGCTAAAATGAGCAGCTCGAGCAAACATCAGCCTGTTTGCTGAGCTTTCCCGGCACTGCAGAATCAATAGCTGAGAAAGTGAGAGCACTGGGTTTATGATAGCTCATTGCAGAGGAGAGAAAACAGGACGTAAATACAGGATGTCCTTCATTTCCAACAGTGTGATCAAAGTCAAAGCAAATGGGGGAAATCTCTGAGCCTCTGCACTTCCTGTTCTCATTTTCCTCTACATAAAGAACATGACAAGGTCAGCAGGGGATTTCAGTCCCTCCTGTTCATTTGCTTTGAAACGAAACATCTGTTCCTGACCTGGACAGTCCATTGGGATGTCCCATCATGAGGGAGAAAAATGTCACATTTGCTGTCAGTGAGCAGACCACCTGTGATTATGGAACTGTTTAGTTGTTTCAGACAAAAGTGGGGCTTAGATGTCACAACTCGAAAGGTTTCAGAGCACATCTGCACCTGGGTTTCACTGTCCTCTGCATCGGCCTTCGGTCGCCTCCTATCTGCCCTGTGGGGACCTGCCACTGTTCACAGCATGAGAAACCATAAGAGTGTGTCAGTTACACAAAGTTCAACAAAGATGCCATTCAAAACTTCAAGGTTTGTCTTGGCTGGAGAGAATTTGTGTGTCATTTCTGTGAGTGATTTCGAGTTTGGACACTGGTGTCTGCACACTGCAGCTACAGCAACCTGAAGAGTGCAGGTGTTTACAGAATTACAGTTTTGCAGCCAACCATACGGTGGTGCTGACGTGCCTGTTTGCAACTATGTGTGGCAGAGAGCCATTGAGGAAGCAGTTTACAAACTGATGTGATGTCCTTGTTTTGGACACTTTACCAGGCCAGTCATTGCCTGGCAATCATTTTTAAAAGAAATATTTCTGTGATTGCAAATTTTTTTTGAATGAAGGTAAAAATGAAAACATTTAAATTCAGGATTTCAATACTTTTTTCTTTTTAAAAAGCAAACCAGGTCTTCAGTTCAAACACTTTTACCGTTATTCCGAAACTCGGAGAACTCCTGGTTGCTGTTTCAGCCTGTAGAACAGGCTGCGGCATAATGAGTGAAATTCTCTTAGAGTATAATATGCTTACATGAGTATACCAACACACATCACATTGGATACAGGGGCACTTGAGGGGATTAGGAACTCCTCAGACTGCAAGGGTGCTGCCTTTGTGGTTCAGGGTAGTGTATAGTACATGTGAAAAGCACTCGAGCTCTGCTTCGTAATTCGAATAAGGTCACCTGGAAGAGAGCACTGGGCCTCATTGACTCTTCATGCTGATTCTGTGCCAGAACACTAAATGAATCTCAGTAATACCAGAAAAACTAGTTCAGCTTTGTGCTGCCTCTTGAAAAGGTTGCATTTTCTTTGGGTGAACTTTTTGAGCCCTGAATATGTTTCTTTTTCTCATGTGTGATCATTTCACCTTGACCTGTTCCTGGTTCAAGTTGGTGTACTTGCAGTTCTTCTGGTTCTGAAGTGTTTGCTCAGGACTTGGGCCTCTTGGCTCTCCGTAGCCCACCGCCACCTCCAGTGGACCATCGCAAGGAGGAGGCTGGGTGGATGTTTTGTCAGCGTCACAAAATACTCTGGTACACTTAAAAAAGTCTCTAAGGTATTTAAAAATTCCCTTTGATGGTAAATTGGTTACACTTAGAGCTTCTACCACTACAGAGGAAGTTAGCATTCATAGGTCAAGTGTTCAGGGTCTGCAGGACATCAGCACAAGCAGGTTATGCTTTAACGTCACTTGCATATTTTGGGGATATAAGATTTACTTCCTGTTCAGATGAAACATGAAATTCACAAGAAAGAAAGTGAGCTCATCTCACTGGGTTCAAGTGTGTTCCTGCTCTGTTCAGTTCTCTCAGCCTGTTATTACAGTCACATCAGCAACATGGGTTCAAAATGAAGTCGACCGTATTCAATATTTTCATGCCATTTTCTCACAAACTCATCAGAAAGTCTGTTTTGTTCAGTCATACAAACCTGCAGAGGCTTTTTTGCTGCAATAAAGAGAACACAGAGAAGGCCAGAGTGTCCAAAGCAGGTCAAAGGACGACAATGTCCTGGTTCACTGCAACTTCAGCAAAAAGGTTGAAAAAACTTCACTGATTATCTCAAGCAAATCTGAACAGTATCATGTTTGTAAAAGTAGAACAAAAGGCACACTAAATGTTTTAACTGTGCCGAATAAAATGGACAGTCGGGCCTGGACTGGGACAAAACTTCTGCTCTGGACTTTTTGGTCAAGACTGGCCCACCACAATCCGCGTGCAAAAATGTGCCAACACGGTCTGTTGCTAACACAAGCCCTTAATAACACCACTGTACTGAATACTATTCCTTTATATTCTGGGCCTATCGTGCAGCCCCTGGGCCTCTAATGCATTTTCACATACAAAAAAAAGGTAAAAAAAAAAAAAAGAAGGTCAGCCACTGCTGGCCCATTACTGATTGGCCCACAGGGAAAACTTCCAGTACTCCCTGTGTGGCCAATCCACCCCTGGGGACAGTTATGTGAAGGACAGGCTGTGGACAAAATTGTATTGAGTTGAAATAATGTGTATGTCAAAATGTTCTTAATCCTAAAACGGAGTCTGTCCCTCTGTATAAAAAGTTTAACCATGAACATGTTCGGCTTCTTCCTGTCTGTGGCTGAATGAGGTGTGTTGATTGGTGTGGGTCAGTTAAAACTGCCTTCACCACAACATGCCTGCCCCCATGGTTATGTGGTTGTCCAAATGACCTGACACCAGTGGTCTGGGTCTGGGCCATGGTTCCTAAGGTCCCCCCTCCCTCCTTGCATGAACAATGAATGCTCACTATTTTAGCTACTTCAGCAACTGTCACCGGGTTATAGCCTGATAAACCCACTGGGAGCTCTAACACCACACACCACGGTTTACTAAGATGCCTGCTGAGTGTCCATAGGTTAAGTGACTCAGTGTATGTCCTGTGTCTGCTCCAGCCTCATGATGTCCTTCATTCCTGTTCCCACGCGCTCCCCCCTCACAGGTCGACATGCTGGGGTGACAGGCTCCACACTGCATGAAGACTGTTTGACTCCGAGCATGATCAGTCCCTGCTCATCACGCTCATCCCTTTGCCTCGCTTACAGCCCACCCCACCCAACATGGCCACCTCCTCCAACCCCCGACCCCCCCCCGCCCCCCCCCAAAAAAGGTGCCTGCACCAGTGTTAAGCTGAATCTGAAATGTCAACATTAGACTTACATGAGCAACTAATCTTAGCAGTGGCCTTAAATTACTGGTTACACAATCTGGATTCAGTTAATCTTCCTTGGAGGCTCTGAGAGGAGTGTGAGCGCAGCTAAGCCTATGGAGAGTCTGAGGAGTGGTGGCCACTAGACCTGTCTCAACCGGTGCTTAAACAAACACACACACACATGCACACACACACGCACACACACACACTCAAATGTAAACAAAGACATGCTCACAGATGTGGGGATCCTCCCTGCTACTCAAACTTGCAGTCTGTGATTAAAGTGGGTGGATCCAGGCGCTCGGCTGGTTTAAAAGGTGACAAGAAGCAACGACACTTCGTTCTGATGACAGGAGTGAGGAAGAGATGCAGATCTGCAGGGACGAGGGACATGAAAGGTTGAAGTCTGACCGTCCCGTCCGTCTTCGATTTAAACATGAACCAGCAGCCCCCCGTCTGCATCCAGTTTTACATTAAATGTTTTATGTTCAAATGTTTTTTGCTGTGAAGAAAAGAAATGTTTTTCATACAGTATTTATATAACTGTTTGAGCCAAGTTAGCACTGTCACCATGGTGACCCTGTGTTAAATAAACTCCTTGTTTTTGAAACAAAATAAAAGGTGGCACGCTGTGAGATCGTGAGAGCCTGTGAGATTTTGAGATCCAACATGGCAGCCCCCTGCTGCTAGATTTACGCTCTTCATACTAAGTATCGCTTTTATCTTCATATTACCTCTACATACCTACAATCACAGACGGAGCACTTGCCACAGTGGAGGATCTTGAGGACTTCATCGACCGCTACTTCTACACCTGCATCATGGAAGACTCCAACGCCGTGACCTGCACCAAGAATCCGTCCAAGCAGAAAAAAGCCAACAGCCCGACTGACACCGGCGACTTGCTCTCTCCGGACATGGGCATCCTCCAGTCTATCAACAAAAAGCTGGACATCCTTGGCGAGATGCATCAAGAGATCAAGGACCTGAAGGTAAGTTTGGAGTTCTCTTTCCAACAGATCAGCGATCTGCAGCGCGACAACGCCAAGCTCCGCTCCTCCGTGACGGCAGTGACAGCGGAGATCGATCAGCTGAGGAAAGAGAACAAAGTCCTCAAGGAAGCCATCCTGGATGTCCAGACGAGGAGTATGCAGGATAACCCCATGTTCTCCGGCATCCCTGAAAGCACCACGGACGATCCCGAAGCCAAAATCAGGAAGTTCATGGCCTCCACTTTCAAGCTGCCGACGGAGACAGTGAGCTCCATCACCCTCCACCGGGTGCACCGCCTTGGAGCCCGGAGGAGAGCGCAGCCCCATCCCATCATCGCTAAGTTTGAGCACTTCAAACAAAAGGAGCTCATCAAAGGGAAAGGCCGGGAGCTTAAAGGCATGTCATTCGGGATGAATGACCAGTTTCCCCGCGAGATCAGTGAGCGACGACGTGTCCTGTACCCAATATTGAAGGACAACAGGATGCACGGGAAACAGACTTCACTCGTCGTAGATAAACTGTACATCAACGGTCAGTTATTCCGGGACTCCAGCATCACTCCTTGGCTCTTTTGATTATATAAGTACCACTTAACTTATATAACCAGTAAGGTAAGTGAATTTAGCCTTGCTAGATGATTAAGTTTATGAAGACATATATGTAAATTTGTACGCACCTATTAAGATAAAAAAAAATAATCTCACTCAGGGTAAACATGCCTCACACTCCCTTCCTCCCAACCTTCCCCCTCATTTTTTTTAGTTCCTTCCCCACTCCCCCTCCCTCTTCCAAACCCCCTCCCTCTCACATACACTACCACATCCGTTATCCCCACCTTAATATCTTTTCCACCTGTATGAGTCTTGTTTATATCATGCCCACCAAAGTTAGGGTTCAGCCAGTCACAGCATTATAATCTATCTTTACTTTCAGTAATGTAAGCATGTTCAATAATGAACCCACCCTATTGTATCCCTCCAGCCTCTTTGAATCAGTACAAATCACACCATTTAGTTTGCTGACAATAAGCAACACATTTAAGAATAAACACACTCTAAGCCTTACACTTGTCCACACAATGACAGACATCTACCACCTGCTATGTTGACAACCTGTGTGTCCTGGAATGTTCATGGCCTTCGCTTGCAGGCAAAAAAACAGAAAATTATGGAATATATCAAAAAATTGAAAGCAGATATTTTACTTTTACAAGAAACTCATTTATCAGAATCTGAAGAAAAGTCTTTGACAGATCACACATTTAATCAAGTGTTCTCTGCAAGTTACAGCAGCAGACAAAGAGAAGTCGCCATCCTCCATCCATCCATCCATCATCTACCGCTTATCCGGAGCCGGGTCGCGGGGGCAGCATTCTCAACAGAGACTCTCAGACTTCCCTGTCCCCGGCCCCCACCCCCAGCTCCTCTGGAGGGACCCCGAGGCGTTCCCAGGCCAGCCGGGTGATGTAGTCCCTCTAGCGTGTCCTGGATCTTCCCCGGGGCCTCCTCCAAGTGGGGCATGCCTGGAACACCTCCCGAGGGAGGCGACCAGGAGGCATCCAAAACAGATGCCCAAGCCACCTCAGCTGACTCCTCTCGATGTGGAGGAGCAGCGGTTCTACTTCGAGTTCCTCCCGGGTGGTAGAACTCCTCAACCGATCTCAAAGGGTGCGTCCCACTACCCTGCAGAGAACACTTATTTCGGCTGCTTGTATCCGAGATCTCGTTCTTTTGGTCATGACCCAAAGCTCGTGACCATAGGTGAGGGTTGGAATGTAGATCGACCGGTAAAAAGAGAGCTTCGCCTTCTGGCTCAGCTCCTTCTTCACCACAACGGACCGATACATTGACCATTACTGTGGCCACTGCACCAATCTGCCTGTCGACCTCCCGCTCCATTGTACCCTCACTCGTGAAAAGGACCCCAAGATACTTAAACTCCTCCACCTGAGGCAGGAACTCATCATCATATTATAAGGATCCTATTTTACAAGCAAAAAAGGACTTTTACTCTACTCTTATATGTTTGATTGTTCTCCAAGACTTTCTTATCTGTTTACAAGACCATTCTCAGGCCCCCCGATACCCTTCCCTCACATTTCTACTCTACAGCCGTATGCAATTCTCTAATGACCTTTTTTAATGCAAAAATCCTCTCTATTCACCAGTGTTTACCCTCTACTTCCCCTCTTTGCTGTTCTGATGATCTTCCATTGGTAAATCATCCTTTCTTCATTTTTGAACTCCCCACCCTTTCATTCATTTCAGAACTCATAAACAAGTCAAGATCTTCTTCATGTTAACTCGACCCCCTCCCTACTCCCCTGCTGAAGGCTTGTCTTCCCTCCCTCCTCCCTCTTATCACTACTATCATCCACTCCTCAATGACCACTGGAATTGTCCCAACACCCTTCAAAACTGCTATCATAACTCCAACTCTAAAAAAAAATCCGGTTCAGATCCAAATGACTGTAAATCTTCGTCCCATCTCCAATTTACTCTTTCTCTCAAAAATTCTGGAAAAGGTAGTTGCCTCACAACTCCACACTCACCTAACCAATAATAATCTATACGAACAATTCTAGTCTGGTTTCTGCCCTTGTCACAGCACTGAATCTGCACTCTTAAAGATTACCAATGACCTCCTTATGGCAGCAGATTCTGGTCTCCTTTCCATCCTCATCCTCCTTGATCTGAGTGTGGCCTTTGACATCATATCTCACTCCATCCTCATCAATAGATTATCTTCTCTCTTAAATCCTTTTCTTCCCAGCCATCTCCTCTCACAGCAGGTGTCCCCCAGGGTTCAGGGCTTGGCCCCCTTCTTTTCATCACCTACATCCTCCCCCTTGGCAAGATTTCTGGAAACATAACATCCTTTTTCACTGCTACGCGGATGACACCCAGCTCTACCTCTCTGGCAAACCTAACTCATCATTCCCACCTCCTTGCCTTTCCAGCTGCTTAGATGACCTTAAGTCCTGGTTTGCCTCCAAGTTCCTCAAACTCAACAGTAAGAAAACCAAATTCATTCTCATCGGTACACCTTCAACTTTCTCCAAAACAAACAGTTTTTTACTTTCAATTGATAATTCCTGTGTCCCCCCTTCCCCTCAGGCGAAGAGTCTGGGTGTCATCCTTGATAGCACCCTATCCTTCCAGGGTCACATCAATAACATAACTCGGTCCGCATATTTCCACTTCTGCAACATCAACCGACTCCGCCCCTCTCTCACCCCCCACTCCGCTGCTATCTTGGTGCACACCCTAGTCACTTCCCGTCTCAATTACTGCAATTCTATTCTTTTTGGTCTCCCCCACAAATCACTCCATAAACTTCAACTGGTCCAGAATTCTGCTGCCCGTATTATCACCAGAACCCTATCCTCTCATTACATTGTTGTGCTTTCAAGTAGGGTGTTTGGTGATTGAAAGTCAATTAATTAATTGCCAAGCAACAAAAAGATAAATGATAATTATCAATTATAATTTAATAATTTCAGGGGCACCAATTGTTGGGATTTCCAGCTGGTTAAATTTGGTGATTGGAAATTAATTCATTAATTGCAAAGCAACAAACATGTAAATTATAATTATCAATTACCATTTAAATAATTTCAGGGCACCACCCTGTAAACAGGGATCAATGACCAAACCAATCGGTCTAAAAAATAAAGGATTTATCATAGAAATCACTAAATTGAAGGATGAAATCGAGCACTGACCATTCAACCAGCAGTTACCACAATAATGTACACAATAATCACTTAGAGGCTTCTTATTCGACAAACAGCTGTTTATTACAAAATTTATATCATCCACATCCATACATTATCAATAAACACTAGCCTAAAGCTATCTACAAAGGCATACACTTAAAATCACAGACAATCATTCATTACAACACCAGGTAAGCGTGGTTGAGTGGTACCTGGGTGTGTGTGTGTGTGTGTGTGTGTGT
>JAUESE010000015.1:16936665-16947229 GCA_032274725.1 Malacoctenus triangulatus | reverse complement strand
AAGATCAGATATGGGTCGCATAGGTGCCAAAAAATCGGATTTGAGTCACTTCAGCCTGCAGTGTGAACGGGGCCATAGAGGGGGGGTTGCTTTGAACACTTTGCAGAGAAGCAGTCCTCTCAACTGTGAAAAACACCTGAGGTTTAGATGTTAGCCATTAGCTCTTCAAAGCACTCTGCTAACGCTGCTAACAGGAAGTGCTTGTGTGTAAAGCAGGTTTGATGTTTAACTCTGAGGCGGTGGCTGTCCTCCAGGGTCCGCTTCACTCCCTCCTCAATGCCCCTCCCCGTCTCTCTCTGTCTCTGTCTCTCAAACTCTCTCCCCCCTATTTGTTGCTCTCTCGCTCTCATTCTCTTCCTCCCCCCCCTCTCTCCCTCTTTCTTTCTCACTTTGGTCTCCATCAGGTTGGACCACTGGCAGTGCAGCCAGTGAGAACCGGAGGAACAATACTGCGTTTGTGCAGCACTCTGCACTTGGCCTGCTGCTAAACAAATGTTGGGAGGAATCCCGGTGGCTGGCCTTGCCCCTGGGCCGGCTGGTCCCGCTCTGACTTCAGAAACACTCTCTGGGGTGATCAAAAGAACAAATCGGCCTTCTAAAGACAGTTATATGATTGTGCAATTATTTCTACACCAAATAAATTCCACTCTTCTCCCTTTGTTTTGTCGTTTAGCTTGCTTTTTATTTTGCTCCTGCAGCTGACAGGGTAAGGTACATGCCTCACAAGGGGCGGAGCCTCAATGGCTTTACAGTCAAGTCTGTGTTACTTTATCTGCTTGTAACCACTGCTTCTGGTTTAATAATAGTGATGAGTTTCCCACTGTAAAAATGAACAAACTGATTCAGCTTGGAAACACATGAAAATACGTAGTTTGGCATCTGAAAAATGTAAAGTTCAACTCGGATTTTGTCAAGCAAACCGAGCTCAAGTTCAAGGAACTACACAAGTGCAGAAAGAAACTGAACTGTTGAGCTGAAATTCAATTGTTTCCAACCCACGTTTTTGTTTCCTCCAGAAAAAAATTGTGATTGAAAAAAGCACAACATTTTTTAATGCAACTGAGATGATAAAACAGAACTTGCATCAAAGAAGTAGCTTTGCAGATGACTCTCTTTCAGAGCAGTTAAATAACTTTTTTGGATTGCCTTGAGCTTTGCTTTGCTGTTAAACAGTTGTTTGAAGGATGGTGCACTTTTCAGTTGGATCATGTTATCTGAAAGTGACAGATTCAGAGCTCAGACCCCACACTGATCTGCTCTCTGGTCCCCCTCACCTGTTAACAACTGCCTCTGTTTTCCTGCACCTCCTCCAGGCCTTTCTGCATTTTGTCTCTGCCCACTGATGGAGCCATTGAAGCACCTCCGCCCCGCCACCCCTCCCCAACCTTTCGTTCTGTCTCTTTACTGCGCGCTTGCACAATAAGCCCGCTCGGCACAGGTCCAAGAGCAGTGTTTGTCCGATCACGGCTTTAGCCCCAAACCCCCTTTTATTGGTGGATGTGAGGGGGCAGTGAGCGAGCACATCGATCTCGTGCACGCTGTGTCCTGAGCAGCCCGGAGGTGGTACTGCTGGAGCATGATGGCAAATGACCAAAAAAAACCTCCTGAAAATCTGAGGCCAGGTCCAGTTGTAAGATTGTGGAAACAAGTTCATCCATGTGGTATTGAGCGGCTTTACCTTGATGGGATCTTATGACCTGTGTTGGACATTATCTCTCTACAGCCTCAAACACTGGAGTTGGGTAACGGCCCATTTCTAGGACCATATGAAATGAGCAGCTAAAGCAGCTCTTCCAACAAAGCCTGTGTCTTATGTGGAGCAGCCTGTGGTATGAAACCAGTACTACCAATGGCCTGTTCAGCCAAGCTCCTGGAAATGTCAGTGTTTGCCAACTTGATGCTGCACTCTTGTGTCCATGGTACAGCTTTAACTTCTAAACATCCGGTTGGCAACGAAAAAAATGATGAATGATGAAAATTATCCTCAGGCGATCTACTTGAAGTTTCGGAATAAAAGTGAACTTTGTCAAGATAAGCATAGTAAGTCATCCTTTAAATGACTGAGGTCCAGTCTGAGCTGAGGTGTTGGACTAAGAAGCAGACCTGAGGAGCTCTTTTCCTCCTCATCTGCAGCCGTGTGCGAGTGCAGCTGCTCTGTCTTGGTGAAATCGTTTCTTTCCCTTGCGTCTGTTGTGGCTGACCTCTGGCATCATTCAGGAGCTCACCTTTGCAGGCCTGGCCCGCAGCCGCCTGGTTGATGTGGACATTGTTGAAGCAGTGGGTTCCCCTCACCCGGGAAACCAGGCCCTTTGAGCCCCTTACCCCTTACTGTTTGGCCAGCCACTCGCTGCACCGTGGCCCACTCTTCTGCGTTCCCCCTCACCGTGGCGCTGAAAGGGAAGCTTGAGAGACAGCATGTTGTTTTGTGCTCTCTGCTTGGTTATGCTGCTGGTGGCTGACTTCCTATGGTGCAGCAAAGCTCCCATTCACTTTCCCTGGCTCTTTCTTTGGCCTCCTCCAGGGAATAAACCACTGTTTGATCACATTAGGGGAGAAAGAGAGAGATCAGTGGTGCTTTTGACATTCCCACTAGCTTTTGACAGTCTATGTGCATCTGATCAGTTTGCCCGGCACCAGCAAGTGGCCTCTTTTGAATTCTTATTGTTCTTTCATGTTTTTGGGCCATCCATTGTGAAACCTTTTGATGAGACGGTGCAGGTCGAGCTCGGCTGGACTGCAGCATCGTTTCTTATTTCACACTGTTCTCTCGATTTGACTTTCCCTTCTGCTGAGAGGGCCTTGCGTACAGTCTTGAAAACTCATCCTGTCTGCTGGAAAAGCCGACATTGTCAAGTGCAAATGGATTAGCTGCTCGTTGATGATCTGCTACAATTGCCTTTAGCGGCACTTTTGAAGGTTTGGCTGTTCAAAGAGCTGTTGATGCAAACGCTCCACACTTTGTGAGAACCGCAGAACTTTCTTCAAAAGCTAAATCACAGCGTGGGTGTCAAGCTGCTCCTCACTTTGCTGCTTTTACTTTCTGATCACTTCGTTAATTCTTTCAGGCAGCGGCACTACTTTAGTTTTGATCACTGAGCTTTACAGCTACGAGATGTAATGTTGTGTTGAAAACAATTCAGAAAAAACAAAAAAAGAAAAAATCAGGGAATGGCTGGCAGGAGCTGATCTGCGGTGCTATCCTGCAAGCACGACTCTTCTTGTGGTGCCTGTTTGGTTTGGAGGGGTTTCCACCGTGACGTAGTTCCTGCTACCAGATGATTGTTGAGGAGCTGCTCATTCAGAGGGTTTTTAAGTGAGTGATGTCACTGATGGATGGATGGATGGATGGATTCTTTATTGTCCCTGAAGATAGATAGATTGATTCTTTATTGTCCCTGACGGGAAAGTTGTCTCCACAGGCTGTCATGTCAAGTTGGTATACATCTTTACATATAGTGCATATAGCACACTACACAGTCTCATCACAAAAGAACAAAGAATACAAACACAACAGTGATAAGCAAGCAAATCGGTGAGGCTTATTGAGAATGGCAATGGCTGATAGTACAAAACTCCTTTTAAAACGGGCCCTTCTATATCTAAGTCCGGAATCTGCGTCCAGAGGGCAGGAGCTGAAGCAAGTCATTGAGAGGGTGCTCAGTGTCTTGAAGGATTGATGTGGCTAGTCTGGCTGTTACTTGCCTTTGGATGCAATATGAGTCATTTTTAGAAGCTTGTTCCTATTGGCAACTGACAGCATCGGGTAAAAACTGGGTGAACAATACAGCAGAAGGGACTGAATGATACTTTGGTACAGCAGCAGCAGAAGATGGGGAGCAACATAGGCTACGTTCACACTGCAGAGCATAATGCTCAATTCCGATTTTTTGTGAAATCTGAATTTTTTTGAGTGTCCGTTCACACTTCCAATAAAATGCGACTCGTATGCGACCTGTTGTCTGAACGCCTTGCGCCTCAAACTGTCCCGATTGCATGCGTAGAAGACGCGATGGCGTCACAGCGAGCGTGCGTGTGATGTTGCCGTGTTTGTGGAAGTAAACATGGACGGTCGCAGAGGGGCGTATCGCAATTTTAAAGTTGATGTCCAACCGCATCCAGCACACTTACAATGTGACCGTTCTAGCGAAAAGATTAAGAAGAAGGAGAACCAGGTTTTTGGCAATGGCATTTTGTGGAGCGGTGGCAGGGACGGCTGTGCAGAGAAACATGTGAGTACGGAGTGGCTACGGCGCGCAAGCCTTCTTGGACGCTAAGTAGTGACATTTGTCGTGCATCAATGACGTGTAGGTCACATGAATGCGACCCGGCCGTTCAGACTGAAGTCGCATTTGAAAAGAACGGATATGTATCGGATTTAGGACCACATGCCCAAGTGGCCTGGGTTGCATTTGAAAAAATCGGATCTGTGTCGTTCAGACTGACATGAAAAGATCAGATATGGGTCGCATAGTTGCCAAAAAATCGGATTTGTGTCACTTCAGCCCGCAGTGTAAACGTAGCCATAAAGAGCACTAACTGTACGGAGAACATAGAGTCTCTGTTGTGAACGTTTATGGAGGTCTATGATGTTATGTTCAAATGTTAGGTTATTGTCCAGAGTGAGTCCAAGGTACTTAAATGTGGTCACCTGTTCTATTGTGTTGCTGTTGATGGAGATTTTTTTCAGAGAGGAGGTGGAGGTTGGTGAACTTAAGACCTTTTCTTTGGTTTTGTCAGACTTGATGTAGAGATGGTGGTCTGTGCACCGTTGTATGAAGTGGATAACTGAGCTCTGATAAGCCTGAGTGCCCCTCCTCCACAAGAACCAAAGCGACACCTTTTAAACCCGGGATCAGCGATCAAAATTTTTTATTAGCTCTGTTAAAGGTTCAGTGTGGACAAGTGGGGAAGTTCAGCAGCATTTTTGTGGTCAAATCTTTTGTAACAGAAGACCACCAAAACCAAGTTGAGTCAATCAGCACTAAGATTGGACAGATGGACTTGCTGGCTTTTATTCCTTGGAAATGTTTTCTCCAGTTTACAAACTGATGAGGTACTCCCAGCCCGAACACAGCTCTGAAAATAAGGTGAAACAGGGAAAGATTTAATCGTCCACCTCAGTAGGCAGACTGGATGCCATATTCACGTGCCACTGACCATTTCTCAAAAAAAAAAGGTGCCACCCAAAGTTCGGCAGGTTTCTGTACCTTTAAACATATTTGGGAACTACATCAAATTTATCGGAAGAGAGTTTGACCACAGCTTTTGGGAAGAAGAAGGCTTGTGAAATCTTCTTTTATTTATGTCAAAAAATGTGCGATCCCTTTAACCAACCACAACCAGTCTGAATGTCAGTTTACCTCTTTTTCTACCCTCACAAAAGCACCAGACTTGGAGCCCATGAAGCAGAAAAAAGCTGATGTAATGGGTTTAAGAAATTCTTCAAGGGGAGTCAAACCCCACCCCCACAACACCCCCACACACACCCCCACCCCCACCCCCTTTCCCCTTTTAAACTCTACCAAAGTGATCGACACCTTTGAACACCACCTAAACATGGTTTTTTTTGGAATTCTTGAGCCTAAATGGCGGAAAGTTTCATGATAGAATTTGAGCATCTTTTGTACAAATGTGTGGTGATCTGATCCAAAAGAAGAGTGATGATGCTCAAGATTCACTGATTCAGAGGGATGAGGAAAAAGGAGGCGGGAAGGAAGTCTCTCTCGCTCTCTCTCTCTCTCTTTCTCTCTCTCTGTCACATACACACACACACAAACACAGTGTAGCACAAAGGAAACCTGTAACGCCTCCAGATTCCTTCTGGTTGAGTATCAAAGACTTGCTTTGGTTTGAACAAGAGAATAGCGGGCACGCTAGGACTTGGCAAGCCCGTGACGGCAGCAGCAGCGGCTCGGCTGGGTGCTGCGACTTAATCTCTTAGAGAGGATTTTTCCTCTTCTTCTTCTCCTCCTCCTCCACCTCCCCCCCCCCCTCCCTCTCTTTGGGGAATTGGTCTTGCTGTTTGGCTGTGAATAGAGGGGACTTTTCTGACCTGATTGCTGGTCGGAATAAGAACTGAGGTAGAGTCTCAGAAAAAACACATGCAGAGATCAGTGGTGCTTTCAACTTCAGTAGGTGGGATGAACCTGCCTACAGACTCTTTATATCCTGAGCAACTGCAGCTCCTGAGCAGAGCTCTCGTTCTTCGACCTCCCAGTTGTCTCTTTAGGTTCTAACAGGGGATGTTGGGGAAACTTGGTCCAATGGAAAACATGGGTGTACTTGGTGCTTTTTAGCAGGATCAGCTCAACACTTCTCTTTTCGTCTGTCTTTAAGCTAAATTGCTTGTCTGAAATCCCTAATCTGAAGAAAAAGTGAATTTCACACAAGCTGGAAGGACTTCAGAACCTTATAGAGAAATTGAACTTTTAAGCAGTGAAGTGTTGAATTCTTTTCAGGTACATTCAGATTTTGGGTTGGAGGCTGTCAGCTGAGAAAACCTTTGGTGTGTCTTTTTTCAGAGATAATATGGAGGTTTGGCTCGTTGCTTTATAAAATGAATCACTTTTTTAAAACCTTACTGTTGACTGGTAACATTATGTTTGCTGGAACTAAATTTTTCCCCTGGGCATCTGTGGAAAGGATCAGAGTGACCAGGATCTCTCATGGAACAGATGATGATTTATGATGAAGATGCCCACTAAGAGCTGGAGGCTCATATGTGAAAACACTTTCAGAACGATGTGCAATCTTGCAGTCAGGTGAAAAATAACAACACAGCAGAGAAGATGTTGTTCCTGTGCAGTTGTTCTGGATTTACACTGAGTCAGATAATAGAAATAAATGAAAAAATGTCCATTTCTCTGTGGATGTACCCGAGTCAAACATTTCACAGTTGTCCTGTATTAGGCTGTGTGACACTGCAGATCAGTACAGGCCCTTCTCACATGTGTTTATGTGCTGAAAACTCCCATGACCCTGTCCCCTCCTTGGAGCCACAACAAAGAGAAAGCAATTGGCAGTTTGGAGAACATCCAAATAGTTTCCGGTGCTCCTGTTCTTGCCATATGTAAGTATGAAGCCAAATGATGACTCCCTGCGCAACATCTCGGCACCCCTGATTCCACCTCTTCCATCGTTCCTGGAAATGGCCCGGCTTTGTTGATTCACATTCTCATTTCCTCTGGAATATCATTAGCTGGGCGCAGGGCCTCCAGCTCCAGGATGGCCCTTTCCTCATGTTTCCCCCTCTAGGCTTGTCATGAAAGGTGATCGTGCAGCCATTCACAGAAACAAGAGAGCGAGAGCAAGAGAAAGAGTAAGATAGCGGGAAACAAAGGCACATGCGAGTCAAGAAGAGATTTGGGAAAGTGTTGGGAGCCGATCCTGCGAGTGCCGGTTTTCAGCAGGAAAATCATTCTGTCAAGGTCCCTCCTCACCACTTATTTCTCCCTGTTTTCTTTCAAGGTCACTACGTTTGAAACAAAATCAGAAGGTTAATTGCTGGTGACATGTAATATATTCCACATGTGGTCCACTGCTGTGCCCAGTCTTCATCTCCCTCTCCAGAGTGCAACGTGACCTTAACCGATCGACCCGGACGTGATGTCGGTGAGAGCTTCCTCTGGTGTAGTTGGAGCCCCAGTAAGTGTTTCCTAAAGAAAACAAGTCGGAGGCGGCCGAAATCTGAAACCACTACTCATGCCATCTGCGTTTCCACCTCGCCACTCTCGTTCTGCTTCTCAATGAGCCTTGTGGCCACAGGGGAAACAGAGGTGAGGAGAGAGGAAGCAACTTTTATGCTATGAAAACCCACCGTCTGCATACATGTTCAAGTGTATGAACATGTGAATATGCTGTACGTCCAGTGTGCACCCCTCCAAACGTCCACTGGTGGAGGACCAACCTCCCAATGGCAGGCCAAGAGTGACAGTTCATGTTCTACTGGTCACACAGCACCTTGATCAACACCAGCTAGTGAGGCCAAAACAGCTTGTTGTTTGTGCAGTTGTTGTGCGGAAGGTCAGTCACTGTGTTAAACGAGTGTGTGAGGATGAAATGAATGTGACCTTTAGCAGAAAGCCCTGTCCGTCTGTCCTCTGAGAGTGGCTGCATTACAGCACTCATCTCCTGCTGACGCATGCACGCACGCACGCACGCACGCACGCACGCACGAACGAGCCATGAGAGTCCACAGTTCCTCTGATTTCATGTTCGGCGCAGCCCTTTGAAGCGCTGTGGGAGCTGCTTTACATGTTTGCCAAGTGACTTTGGCCATCTGAAGTGTTTCCATCCCCTTAATCTAATATCTAAAGGCATCGGGGATCAGAGGTACAGCTTTTGATTGCGTGCCAGCAGGCCGTCTTCGGACATGTTGGATCTCTGCAGGCCGCCTCTGCTTCCATTCGTGCACACTATAAATCATGAAAGAGCGGGCTGCTTGCTCACCACTGTCATGTTTCACAGGGACCTTCTGAACCTCAGTTTGGGTTAGGGTTAAAGGGTTCGGAGCAAAAGTTGAGTCCAGATTTCATGAAAAATACATAATTTTTTATATTTTACACCCTTACACATACTATGTTATGATGGCGTTATAGCCACTATCAGTCAGTAACCTCAGCCTTGCATTCAGTTCTTTGGAAGTGAAATAATTGTTGAGTAATGATCCAGTGAATGCATTGAGTGTGTTTGTTTAAATCAGCTCCATCTCTTTTCTCTCTGTTGTAGCATCGCGTTATAGTAACGCTGGGACGATATGGCCCAGAGTTTTCACTGATTTTATGTAGATGGTTTTATTTCTCTCTTAGTCACGACTGTTAGAAAGAAAAAAAAAAGCTCGGCTTCAAAATTTGTTCTTGGACAGAAAAATCAGCGACATGTTTCTATGTTTGAACTAATCTAAAGTCAAAGTGTTTCACATCGTTTAGCAGCAATAATGCATTTGATTTTTGAAATTAGGATTAGTGAACCTTACGCTCTCTGGTTGGAGATGTACAAAGGAGTTACTTAAACACTAGTGTCCAATCATTGTCCAATCGACAAGTTGGACACCATATTGTCCAGCCTGGAGGGCAGGGCGGCAGCGAGCTGAAGAAGGGGTTTAAGAGACGAAGGCCAATATGTGGCTGTGCTCTAATCCCATTCCAGCAGGCTGAGCAGCAGCAGTTTGTGCAGCATTCCACAGCACTGGGGGCTTTTTGGGGGTGGGGTGGGGTGGGGGTGCAGGGAGGGGAGGGGAGAGAAGCATTCCTCCGTGGCCGGGGCCATCAAAGACGCTGCACTACATCAAAGAGCACTCAGAGCCGAGGTGTTGATGACTGCAATCCTCCCCTCAGTCCACTTTTAGCAACCTCAAGCTCTCAGCCCTGCAGTGCACGCACACACACACGTGGCTGATCTGGCCAGCCACACCCCCCAGGTATGTGCCCCCAGCCTCCTGCCCCCCTCCAGTTCCCGGGGCTCACCGGCCGTTTGCGGTGGCATTAATCATAGCTCATTAACTGGTGACTTTGACTTTTGTTTTATGGTGAGGCTTGAGGAGGGGCGGGGCCAGCGCTGGGATGCCATTGATATTTGGGCCGTTGCTGCAGTTGACCTAATGTGGCTGTACAAACACTGAGGGTGGTGACGAATGATGGCTCTCCACTCAAACCCGAGCCTGAGCAAAAGCACAAAGCATTCCTGTGGACTGAGGACTGAAATTTGGGTTGATCACACAGGAAGTGCGCTCTATAAAGGTCACCTTAGCGTCACTTTTGGTGGCGGTTTCCACAGCAACAACTTTTTCTGCTACTACTAAAGGAATTCCTACAGAACTGACTTAAAGACCTGATATTTCTGGGGGTGCTGTCCAGCAACTGTTCCTTCCAACATGCTGAGTGGCCTTTTGTGGTTCCGAAGAGTCAGCTCAGTTTCCCATTGGTTGTGTGTCTCAGGGGACTGAGGACCGGTGTTGCATTCTTCTTCTGCGCTTTATATGCTTTATGTACCTGTTTACTAATAAGCTCCATTTCCCTCTGTTTGTTACATTGATAGTCAAGCTAATTAATTCTCAAATGCACCTTGATGCAAACAAATGATTTATGCATGTGTTCACCTACTTAGCTAATTGTCCTTGTGAGGATGACAGTGTGGTGCGAACAAGCACAATGGGTTTTGCCTGCTGCTGCGTGTTTGTGTCTGTGCCTGCTGCTGCTTGTTTGTGTCTGTGTGCTCATGTTGCTTATTTTATGGGAAGCAAGTGCAGTTGTGTAACCCCTCGTCCCCAAAGGGTCTGACCCACCCTGCCCCAAAATGGTTGGCAGAATCCAGAACAACGATGACCCTGGAACTTTGTTGGCCTCTTCTGGTCCATGGTTCTACAAGACTGAAGCCCGAGAGTGACATCAGAGAAAACACACACACGCGGGGGGATGCACTCGACGAGTTAATAGAGTCACCAGCTCAGCGTCCGGTTCGGTGTTAAAGCTGTCAACCCCAGCGCCTTGTGCGACATATCAAGACATTTACATGATATTGGGTGTCCTCAGCGAACATCCCCCGGCTCATGCTGAAACCATGACAC
>JAUESE010000015.1:16889901-16903093 GCA_032274725.1 Malacoctenus triangulatus | reverse complement strand
AATAATAATAATAATAATAATAATAATAATAATAATAATAAAATAAGGTAGATAAAATTGAATTCAATGAAAGGAGTAAGAATAACAGGAAAGAGAAGCTTGATTTATTTTCAATAAAAATAATCACTGAAAAATGTGCAACAACAGTAAAATTGTGTATTGGAACCAATGAGTAGAATGAGTTTGAATCATGAGTTTGAATAAAACAGTCCAAACAGAATCAGGTTGTTGACAGTTCTGTGATAAAACGTTTCAAAGACATTTCTGTTTGATGGGGGAGGAATGACGGTTTGAAGTGAAGGCAGTGATGAAATGTAATGCTGTACACGTTGGCAAATAAGTTAGACACCTAATGCTTGTCTTTACAGTGTAGTTGTGTTAGTGTTTGGGTCCAGTGTGGTCGTGTGAAACAGAACCAAAGATGGTCAATGGCTGGACATATTTGGAGCCCAGTGATGCAGAGAATTCTTTTGTGGGGATCCTCCATGTCCATGTCCATCTCCATGTCCACGTTGTGTCCTGACAACTCTGCAGCGCTTCATTTCTTGCAGTCACCTCAGAAGTCAACAAGGTGTGCTGGTGAAACTGCGAGTGTTCCTCCCACGCTTGCACTGCCGCTGCCCTGCGAGTGGAGTGGCGATACTCTCCAGCCAGTCTGCTGTAGAGTCACAGCACTGTGCATTGTCACTTTGCCCCCTCCCCAGCTATGAACAGTGCTGGCAGGAGCCCAAGGGCACTTGATAATACCAGGATATGATCCTCGCCACGCTCCTTCAAATCATGTACCACAGACATCAAACATTGTCTTAATAGGGCAGTGTGAAGCGAGCGAGTGAAAAGGGTTGTAAAGGGGAAGTCAGGAGTTCAGATAAAGCAACTTTTCTTTTGTTCCCACCTCCGACGAAGGGAAGCCAATTTGGATTCTGCGGGTAGATACTTTGGGTTCTGCAGATCCAAGCATTTCCTTTATCTCTTGCCTGTAGCTCTTCAAACTCTTCAAAAGGCCTCAGTGCTGCGACTTTTCCCCACTCACATGAAAGTAGCAGCCCTTCTCTAACAGCTGGAAATCCTGGATAACCTTATGCAACTTTTTGGAGCTTGCATGGCAGAATTCAATTCAGTTTTCATGTGGCGTTGCATCACACAGAAATGTGCATGGATTAATCCCCAAACCCTCTCAGCTGCTGCCATGACGATAGCTGAAATAGAAAAGAAGTGAGGAGTGAGAGGAGCTGCTTTGGTTTGATGACAGAGGCTCAGAGTGTCTGCAGCACCCAGGCTATATTCACTGTCTCAGCCTGAAAGGGAAGGTTCACTTACAGTACATAGCTGCTGTGGTCATCGTATCCTCTGGGTCAGGGGGGTGGATGAGGTTCAGAGGCAGACACAGATAAATTCAGAAAATAGAGGATGACAACCTTTAACCAGCCTCTATTGTTTTTTTTTCCTTTTTTGCAGGCAAAAAGTACATTTACACAAATTATGTATCCTATTTATTTGCAAGTTTTATTGTTGCTAACTTCTACTCACTCTCTGGTCTGACACTGTGGCGTTCACCTGCTGGTCAGTTCTGGATCCCATGAATGCGTTATGTCCAGTACTTGGTTGAAAACAGTGTGATCCCAAAGAGACAAAAGTTAGATGTATTGAATTGGTCAATTATTGTGATGCTGTCAAAAGTCACCTCTTAGGCCAGATAAGAGCACACGTCACCCCCCACCCACTGTACACCTCTGTTTTCTTTCTGGAACAACACATGGGACCCTCGAGCAGCATGTGACTGTGGTGCACAGGTAGATTATGTAACGGGGCCATAAGGGAGTGACTATGGTCATCCACTCCTGTGCACTGTAAAGAATGGAATTGTGGCTTCCTCCTTTGTGGCACATCAGGTAAAGAAGTGAGCCTTGAATGCAGAGGACCTGGGTTCCAATCCTTGATCCAGATGCGATATCTTCAAGCAGAAATGTGACAGCTTGTATTTAGTGCCAGTTGTCTTGCTGTATTGTTTTGTATTGGAAGCTTCGTGGTGAATGAGTTCGACCAGATGCACGTGGGGCTTCTGGCTTAAGATGGTACCTTTGCATGCTCAAGGACCTGCGTTCAAATCTACGCTCGTGTTTTCACTGTTAATAAGTCCACAGGTGCAACATGCATACTGCAGTTGCCACTTGTTCTGTTGTCATTTTTGGATGATCATGTGTTGGATCATTTGACACACAACTAAAGAGGCTCCCTCTCTCCACCATCACAGTGAAAGACTTGAAATGCTTCCAGTTAAAGAAAAGGTTATAAAAAAGTGCCAAGTGTTTACTCATTGACCATCAGGGCATCATGAAAACAGTAAGAAATAGAAAGAAAGGCTCCATGTGCATCACAAGACTCCTTATCAACAGCTTGTTTAGTTCCTGTCTGTTGTTTTTTTTCCATCACATTTCTCTTTCAGCTCTGATGACACTGAGGCAGATAACTCCCCCTAGTGGCCACCATGAACTGTAAAATCCCAGTTTTGGAAGTCCTGAGTGAAATGGACTGTGTGAACTTCAATTTTCTGGCATTTTCTCTTAAGAACAACCCCCCTCGTTGTTGTTTTTTGTTTGTTTGTTTGTTTGTTTTACAGGCGAAGAGAGCAGTCCAGCGGGGCGCCACAGCAGTCATCTTCGATGTGTCTGAGAATCCGGATGCCATCGACCAGGTGGGTACACACCCCGGCTGGCCTGGTAAAGTGAGGCAGGCCGTTCCATCGGTGAAGGGCGCACTGGCTGGCATGTCAGAGTGTGACTCGGCGGCAGGCCCTGCCCTGCTGGTGTGGCTTGAGTTTGTGCAAACAATGATCCCTCTATCTGGAGCGCGGCTGGGCCTCTGTCGGTTCGGAGCCTTTCAGTTCTCTTAACTTTCCTTCTGAGAGAGACCGAAAATGGATATCCGAGCTTAGCTTTCACTGGACCGTGACCAAACTATGTTGAGCTTTTAATTGCCCAGGTAGCACACATTACCTCACCTCCTGGGACCAGAGCTCTCTTTGAAGTGTGTGTGTGTGCGTGCGGGTGTTTGGTGGGGGGGGTGGGGGGGGGGGGCACATTGGCTGTGGAAAGTATTTCTTTTGTCTCAGAGATTCATCCAAACTTTCTGGTTCCTGTGTCCCTTCTTTGGAGAGTTCTGGCACTCGTTTTTCTTCTCAGAGCATCTTTGTCACAAGAATTCCCCTGTGGTATTCATCCTCACCACACCAGGCCTGGACTTGCAGCCCCCCCTCCCCCTCCTCCGCCTCTTCTTCTCCTCTGCTGGGTCGTAAAGTGCGTAGCTGAGAGATAAAAGGGATTGCACGCAGACCACATGAAAGGCAGCGCTGGGCGGCTGTGTTAAATTCCCCCGAGAGGCTTTTCCAGTCAGAGCAGCACAGAGAGGAGCCACAAGGCCGGCGGGCAGGGTGGGAGGAGCTTGGACTGAACTAAAGTCCCTGGGCCAAAATGACGAGAAGCTTCAGAAAGTTAATATACGTGACCTGCTTTTTCCTCTCAACTTATGCTGGAACGTGAGGCCAAGTCCTGTTTTGGGACCAAGTTCAGTGATCGTCTGTCGGCCTTCCTCCTGTGTCTTGTTTGTCAAAGAACGAGCTCAAATCCCAGCAGAGTCATTTCCTAAAGCCACTTGCAAGAATCAAGCGAGAGATCAAAAGTTTCAACTTCTATACTTTGAAACCAGAACATGCAGTATTTCATTGGAGTGGATGACGACAGCAGAAGAAATAACAACATGAATCTCCTTGGTAATTCCCATGGGTTTTTCAAATTACAGATTCCAACCGGCAAGACGCAAGGCAAGAACAGAGGAGTGGAGGAGTAAAGGAGCATGTCGATTGCTTCAAAAGCCTTAACGTAGTATTCATTGACTATTTCCTCCTGCTCCCTCCGACAAACTGAGGCCACAGTTTCTATGTTGGAGTGGAGGTCATTTTTCCTAGCCGAGAGAAGAGGAGCGCCAAGGCCGTCCGACTTTCTGGTCTCAGATCTTTGCTGAATGAAGTAATGCGTACAGTGGTAACATCCAGCGTTGCTCAGTGTGGAGCAGCTCCACCAAGAAGCAGTTTTCGAGTTGCCTCTTGAAGAAAAACAATTCCAAAAACCAAGTGACATTTTGTTTTTTTTGGCTGAGCGACAAGCACAGAGCCAGCCCTGTCAACTGCAGTGATTATGACTGAGTGGGTGGAGCCTCTTTGATGAGTTTCACTTGTTGGATCAGCTTTAAAACTCCCCTTATTGTTTTGTTTGGCTACATTATAGTACCTCCTTTGCTGAGGCTGAACTGGATACATATTAACAACGGCCAGTTCAAGCTATCTCTGTTATAAAGCACTTTAAACTAATGTCGCTAACTGCCACGTTACGTCACCTCTCTATTGTCTTGGCTCAGTGGAACAATTCAACAGGCACAGTCACTACTGACGAGCAGCTCGCCAATAGCCAGCAGTTAAAGAGTAACTGAATCTCAAGGTTTTGCCCAGACGGGCCTCCAGGCTGGAAATTCAAAAATGAAAAAGCCTTGTTGTGGGCGGCGCTTTTGAAGGAGTGAAGACAGCCACTCTCTAACAACAGCCACCCCTTAACCCCCCCCTACCACTACCACTACTACTGTAACTCACACAAAACACACGTGCACACAATACAAATCATAAACACACATATACACTTGTGCTTGATAATGAAGTGACAATGAGTGACTGACAGCACTGGTGGCACCACAGAGAGGATAGCGCTGCTCATTTCACTGCGCTGTTTGCGTTTCTAGTAGCTCCTTTATTAACCTTGCTGTTAGTTTCTCTATTAGCTCATCTGTTAGCTCCTCTGTTAGCTCATCTATTAGCTCTTCTGTTTGCTTGGCTGCTAGTTCCTTTACTAGCTCCTCTTTTCAGTCAGCTGTTAGCTCCTCTGTTAGCTCTTCTCTTTGCCCTGATGTGAGCGCCTCTGTCAGCTCGGCTATTAGCTTTTCTGCTAGTTATCTATTAGCTTATGTGTTCTTTTGTTAGCTTCTCTCTTAGCTCTTCTGTTTGATCTGCTGGTAGCTCATCTGTTAGCTCCAGGATCAGCCAGTGTTGCATCAACATGTAATACCAGAATCAGAGTCTGATTCCACTGCAGCTGCGTCATGATGTGATGGTGACAGTTGCATTGCTGAGCAGGCTCCTACGCTGTATATGTGGTCACACACATTCATAAGAAAATATCTGAGACTTTATAGTAAAAGCTCACAGGCAACAGTGAGTGAACCTGTTGACAGGCTCAGTGAATGAAAAAATCAGACACTTGGGAGTTGCATGTGGTTGTTTTTATAGGGGGTGGGGCCAACAGCGGTGGTTCGTAATGTCACCTGCCTTTCAACACATCATCTGCCTCCAAATCAGCCAGTAGCAACATTCAAGTGTAATAGCCATGTTTCAGCCCATCAAGGGCAGTCACTCTTACATTTTTTACAACAAACTACACCAAACTGAAATACTTTTACGAAACCTTCAAGTATTTTAGCCAGTGCTGTTAGTCTTGTTGGCTAGTTTAGCCATTAGCCAATGGGTGAAAAAGTGAATAGTATCAATGAAACCAACAGACCAGCGTGACATTGAACTGAAAGGTCGCTGCAGTCTCAAGATGGCCTGTGAGCAGGTCTGGTTGAGTCGGGTGGCGTTTGGTTGAGTCGCGGTGTCGGTCTGGGTATATATTCGTGCTCGACCGTAGAGTGTAATGCGCATCTGTCTGTGCTTTAACCAGCTGAACCAGGTTGCTGAGGATCCTCTGAAGCGGCCGGTGGTTTACGTGAAGGGCAATGATGCCATGAAGCTGATGAACATCGTCAACAAGCAGAAAGTGGCCCGTGCTCGGATACAACACAGACCGCCGAGGGTAAGCTACCGATGACCTCACTGTTCCGTGGGAAGATGACATGCACGAGTGTGGCACAAACATGATGCGCTTCAGGAAAGATGGGAAAAGAGTCCAAACCTGCTCTTGAGGCATCAAACGAGATGCTGAGAAGTTTGAAAACCTGACCCTTTTCCTTTCTTTCTCTGCTCCCTGCAGCCCCCGAGGCCAAAGAGTTTTTCGCAGCGCTGCAAGACATTAATATCAGCCATTCAAAGAGCTGTTTGTTTGCTTGGAATCTTTGATAGGGGAGCAGCACACTTTGAAGTCAAATAACTTGACTTAATGAAAGCCCAAGAGAATGCCCTGCCTGAAAAGAGGGATTGTTTTTTGTTCTGGTGAAGAATCAAACGGTTGTCACGGCTCCTAAAGGTTGTTTGTTGCATGAGCTGCTGTTTCTCATGCTGCATTATTTAGGCTATTTTAGCAGATGATGGATGTTTTATCCTGTAGGAGCTGTGCTAAAAACGAGACTGACAGCACTCTCAATTTCGGAAAGCAGGAACAAAGTGTGGAAGTGGCTCAGTGCTTAACACCTGGTTGACATTATTGTGTCTACAAAGGGTTAATTGGAACATCCATCTCTTTGTTGAGCAAAAGTCAGATCGGTGTTGGAATGAAGGGCAACTGGCATATCTGGAGGCGCCAATGATGTTGAACAGTGTCTACAGGATATGTAGCAACATGTGCTGCCATGCAAATGAAAAACTTTCAAGGAAGGACCTTATTTAGTTCAGCTGCTGCCAAAGTTACAAAAGACAGCAGCCTAGCTGCCCTGTAAACCAGCCAGGCGTTGAGCCCAGCTGCAGTCACACTGGGCAGGATACTGGGAACAGCGCTGACACAAAACTACCATGAAGCTTCTGGTTTAGTTAGTATGATGCATTAGTACAATAATAAGTAACACACAAGTCCTGGTAAAAACAAAAAACAAATAATAGTGTTTGAACGAGGTGCTTGTTTTTTTTTTTAAGAAGCATTTATTTATTCTTCTGAGTTCAAATGCTTCACTCTCGATTTAAGAAAATCTATTCTGTTTCAACAACTTTCTTTATTTTCAATAACCTGCAGCATTATACACGAAATGAAAGGTGTCGTTCTCCGACATGTTTCACACCATGAGACTCTCACCAGGACAAATTTCCATACACAGCTGAGCGCACAGCTGTTCCAACTTTGTCAGACTTAAGAGGCAGAGGTTCAGAAATACCTGATATACACTGACATAGACCATAGAAATGTTGTAAGTCTCTCACATCTGTTTCGAAGTCAGTGTTGGTATATTTCAATCGATCTCTCGCTTGCGTAATCACCTCCACTCAGCGGCGAGAACACATTTGTCGAGCAGATGTGACACTGACCTTAGTGAGAACAAGATGATCCTGAAGTGGAAATGAATTGACTTCCAAATATTCCGAGTCTGATCGAGCTCCATTAAATTACACCCGCTGTGTATTACTTTGTATTACTGGCAAAGTGAAAAGTGGCACAAGTCACGTCAGTGAAAGGTCTCCATATAGCGACTGGAATCACCAATGTTCTGATGTCCTGACCATATTAGGAGTGGAAATGAAAAATGCAGCTCTTTGATGGAGAATGGACCTTTTACCATTCATTTAGGACTAATTGAAGTCTTCTCTGTTCCTGTTGCTCTCCTCTTTCACAGCAGCCCACGGAGTATTTCGACATGGGCATCTTCCTGGCGTTCTTCGTGGTCGTGTCTCTAGTTTGCCTCATTCTGCTCATCAAGATCAAACTGAAGCAGAGGAGAAGCCAGGTGAAAACACTCCTCCATAACGCTGACAGGAACCAGCAACTCGTTTTGTTTTCTCACACAGGATCAAGCATATGCTTGTGTGTGACACACAACATGGCCAAATACACAATGTCAGCTCTTGTTTTTCCCATCGGCGGCAACTTCACTGCGTTGAGTCAAGGCGACGGCAGCTCCACCGCTGATTGATCCCTCCTGTGTGCTGACAATAAGCTCTCAGTGGAGGCTTGTGTCGGGTACATGAATCAGGATTAGCATTAAATTATTGCTGATGAGAGATTGGCCGCCACAGCTAAACATGCAGCGATGTCATGACAGGGCAGAAAACCTGCAGCGGTGTCCATCGGGATGGCTGTGATCCTGCCAGCACACGTGCGTCCCCGCGTCCACTTAGGGGGATGACGCAGTGGAGGCTTCCTGTGGTGGTTAATTAGGAGACCCGGTTGATACCGGGCCGCGTTTCTCACATGAACTGACCACCTTCCTCCGTGAAATCTGAAAAATTGATATACCACTTGTAGGTTCAAGGCTCTTTGGACGCAAAACTGTAAATCCCTTTGTCTTATTTTAGTTATTTTTTTAAGGCTAATTTGCTGTCAGATAAGAACCAACGAGAAAGCATTTCAGTATAGAATAGTTAGTGTTTGTGCCATCTTTGTGGAAGTCACTCTTACTTCCAGTTTGTCTTTTAATGCTGGATCACAGTTGATGCGTCAAAGCCTCACTACACCATCTTGTGTTACAAAGAGGAACTGCACATGCACATCATCATCATCGTAACTGAATATCTTTATCATGTATCATGCTTCACTCTAAAATCATTTAACAAACCCAAAACTGCAAATTCAGAGCAATTTTCAACATTTCTTTGAATTTTTATTGAAGAACTCCCAATTTTTTTCAAATAATTCTGATGAGATTCAGGTGTTTCCTTACCAGCTAACTAGCAACTTTCAGGCCTGACTTTGGATTCTCAAGGTCACCTATATTTTTTCTGCTTCAAAATGACAGGTGGTATCTTCAAAGTCTCCATGTGTAACATTGGCTATCCCCTTAAAGAAACTGACAGTTAAACTTTACTGATTTTCTGTTGATCAAGATATCCACATTTCCTCAAAAAGTCTCCAATTATGCAGTTACTCAGCAGAAATGAATAAGTCGCTCCAGAGGTTGTGGTGCAGTTAAGCTTGAGCATAAATAACTCATGTAAATGATGGAACCAGGTGCGGATTAACAACTAACGGCATTCAATCACAGTGGCGCTGCTCATGAGTCACTGAGTCTGAGCCTTTGAAGTCTTCCTGTGTTTGTCCACTCAAGTATCTGTCACCATTTTTGATAATGAACATCTTGAGTTCAGCATAAAGTTAATTAGAGATGGAAGCATTGAGACTGAATGAAAGAGGCTCACGCATCAGTCAGAGATCGAAAACTCATGCATGTTGACAAAAATTCAGGACATTGGTGCAAACTTTTGATGTATTTTCTTAAGCATCCTTTTTTTTTGGAGTTGAATCCTGCCACACCTCGAAAGCATCTGCTGCAAATTCAGCTATCACTGACAGCTGGTCTGTCCCCTTCGTGCTGCAGAGCTCCATGAACAGAATGGCCATCCAGGCGCTGGAAAAGATGGAGACAAGGAAGTTCAAATCCAAAGGAAAGGGCCAGCGAGAGAGCAGCTGTGGGGCCTCCGATTCACTGAGCAGTAGCTCCACGTCCGACTGTGCCATTTGTCTGGAGAAGTACATCGATGGCGAGGTAAGAAATCGCAGCTGCCCCTGTTTTGCTCTGTGCTTTTGGTCGCTTCACATCCATGAGTTACACAGATTAGCCACACAAACACGTTTTTGCAATGCTGAATAGTTTAATTGCATCCAGTCACAATTTTGTGAGGTGGGATATATTTCCACTTCCTGTTGCAATGAAAAGCTGTCCTTGAGTGAACCCATGTTTCATCACCTTTTGATGAAGCCACACTCATTTGAGAAAGTAATGTTTAAATACTTTATGATTCACAGAAGCTAAAGTACAAAATACTTCAGAACTACTTTATCTGTGCAGCTGTTCAAGTCACCAAGACTCACATCAAGTACTTTTTATTTTGTAGAAAGAAAGTAAAATATGAGAGGCCCGTTGGTCGGTCCTAAAGTTTTTTCTGATTATGTGTTTTTCTATAGAACAACACAAATGTTATGACATGTATTCAGTTACAATTGAATAAAATTGCTTGCATTCAAAGAAAGACGACAGAAATGAAGAGCTGTTGTTGGAGATAAACTGCTGGGTCTTGTTTGCTCCAGTCCAGAGTTTTGATCCTTTGCTTTCTTGCTGGCCACTGCTGCAGTGTCCTGTCCTCCCACTCAGGGTAGACTACAAGCTACAGATTCACTGCATGATAATAGGACTGAAAAAAACAATCTTCTTGCTAAACTTAATTATGAAAGACTCCTTAGTTAGCTTAAAGCTTTCATTGCTGCTGTTTTAACACATTGACCAGTTCCATTGTCTCATTTGTTCTTTTTTGCCCCGTTTCTTTACTATTTAGAGTTTTTTTCATCCGTTCAAATCCAAAAACTGATCAACTGGAGCCTTTGTTGACAGTATAAAAAAAACAGTGAGTTTTTTCTGGTATCATGACAACTGTAATTTGATGCTTGGAGACAAATTTGAAAATGCTGTGTTTTCCATTTCAAGCTTTACCAAAGCTCTAATTGTCCAATTTTTTGAATAAAGACAAATGCATGACTGGAGGGGCTGTGCGAGTTCGAGTGTTCCACACAAACACCAACGTAACACAAACCATCTGCGTGTGGAAGGACGCTCCATCCAGGCTGCCATTGGCTACGTGCGTGTGTGCGCACATGGAGCCTGTGGGATTCTCTGGTGGTGCTGATGTGGTCATCCAGCCACCCAGTTTATTTTCTTTTCATTTCATATTCTCTGGACATGAAGTATAATGCAGTTGTATGGACAACAGCGTCGAAGTTCCCCCCATGTGCTGCGGTCATTAAGGACCCTGTTTTCCTGGACCTTTTTAGATGTTGAGCTACTCATCGGTGGGCGCTGAAGGGGCAAACCCCAAGTGCCCGGGGGGACGTCATTGGTCGGTTGCCCAGTGCGTCTTCTTGTGGTTTGTGTCTCTTGGTAAGCAGGAGAAGAAAACACAACAAAGCATGGCACCAGGATCTTACAGAGGAAGTGGCGATATAAAAGGCTAAATGGCATCAAAGCTGTTTTTGGAGCAGCGAGGCAAAAAAACAAAAGCTCTGGTGGAAAAGAGCCATGAGATGAGTCACATGAAGCCACAGGGCAAAGCATTCATGTCAGCGAGAGTCCTCGCTGGAGAAGACTCTTAGGATCGGTGGATTGGTGCCTCCACGATGGTCCTCCGCCTGAAAACAAAGTGTTGCATTGTTTTCATATTGATCCCAGAGTGTGATCCTGTTTGTTTTGTTCAAGAAAGTGGCGAAATGGAGTGCTGAAGCCCTGTTTGTTCTCTGTTGAGGGAGGCGCTGACAAAGTTAGGTTGGTTGGCTCATGAGATTCAGCTGACAGCATTGCACGCTTTGCTGTCACCTTGTGGACATTCAGTTACACTTAATCTGGTATCAGTTCACCTGATAGAAGTCAAGTCAAGTCAACTTTATTTGTATAGCGCTTATAACTCAGCTGACCGAAGAGGGCGAGTGGGAGCATGATGATGGAGAAGCTCTGTGAGATAGGAGGGGGCTAGGGAATGTAAAGATTTAAAAACAAATAAAAGAATCTTACACTGAACCCTCAAAGTTACAGGCAACCAGTGAAGAGAGGCCAGGTCTGGGGAGATGTGCTATCTCTTCCTAGTGTTTGTCAGCAGCCGTGCTGCAGCATTCTGGACCAACTAGAGGCAAGACAGGTGTTTCTGAGATACGCCAAAGTGGAATGCGTTACAGTAATCGATTCTACTGGTGACAAAAGCATGGATGACCGTTTCCAGGTTGCACCGGGTCAAAAAATGTTTGGCTTTTGCCTAACGCTGTAGGTGAAAAAAGCTGGCCTTAACAGTGGCATTAATATGCTTGTCCAGGGGAAGCAAGTTGTCCAGCTGGACACCAAGATTTGTGACCACAGGGTGTAAATGACCAGACAGATGACCAAGATCGGTAGATAAAGGCTTGAGAGCAGAGGGGTTGAAGACAAATGACCTCAGTTTTATTGTCTTTGAAGTGTAAAAAGTTGAGAGAAATCCACGTTTTGACATCCTCAAGACAGGCTAACAGACCTGCTAATGCAGAGGGATTGTTGTGATTTAGTAGGACATAGACCTGAATGTCATCGGCATACAGATGAAATAGACATTTATGGTTCCTGAAGATTTGCCCCAGGGGAGATAGAAGTACCTTTGGCATGGTAACACGATTGTTAGTAGGACCAAGAACACTAATTTAACCAGGTGCAGCTAATGACAGAGTGATTTACAGAATTTGTGTGAAAAAATAGTGCAGGATCTGATTTGAAACTTCCTCTGAAGTATACTTTTACTGGTTCTGTCTGTATTTGAAGCCCCTGTGAGAAGGACACCTGTGGCCATGTGAGGAGTCATAGCTCGACCGACGTCTGAACGTTCTGCCTGATGTTCTTGAGAGAAATCCCAGTGAGCAACGGACCCAAGCTTTCTGTTGGTTTGCTTCCAGTGTCACGCTGGAACAAAGTTTGTTCCCCAGTTGCAATGGCACCGTTTCATGGTGTGAAATAAACCAAAAACTTGTCTTTTTGTTAGTGTCTAGGCTGTCCCTGGACCCACTAGTAAGTGGGTCCAGGGACAGCCTAGACACTAACAATAACACAACACTAACAATAACACTAACAATAACACACTAACAATAACCACTTACTAGTGGGTCCAAGTCAGGATCCACAAGACTTTAGAGGAGCATTTTGGACCAGGAGACGCTCTGATAGTTTTCTTAAGTCCAGCGAGAGTATAGACGGCCAAGGCACAAGAGTTGCTTATTAAGCCACAAGAATGTGTAATCAGCAACTCTAGTGTCTAGCATGTCCTCAGTCAGACAAAAGATGGATCGAACATAGGACTTGCATAGGACTGCCCTTAGGCAACGAGGACAGACTAGATTCCAGAGATTCCTATAACACCACAGGATGCTCTAACAGACAGCTCTAGTGTCTAGTGTGCTCTGTCCAGCAAGAGTGAGAAGAGTTCAGACGGTAGAGCTCCGACCCGTGATCGGTTCGTTAGGAAGAGCCTGGACGTTCCAGTGACTCACCTCACTTGGCCTGCATGCAGCAGAACAGGACTTGAGTGTTGGCTGTGTCGCCCTGCAGGAGCTGCGTGTGATCCCCTGTGCTCACAGGTTCCATAAGAAGTGTGTGGACCCCTGGTTACTGCAGCACCACACCTGCCCTCACTGCCGACACAACATCATCGGTAAGTGACTGCTTTGCTCTTCGTACCTCATGACGTTGTCTTTTTTTATCGAAAGAAAAAGCCTCAATAATCTCTATTGTT
>JAUESE010000015.1:16852130-16873102 GCA_032274725.1 Malacoctenus triangulatus | reverse complement strand
GCGCCCTCTGGACTCGTTCACCACAACCTCCGGCACTGAGTCTGACAGACACACACACACACACACACACACACACACAAAAGTCACTGCGAAGCTTCGGGCTTCACATTGACTCTTCAAATACACAAACATCAGCCCGTCACTTTGATGAAATCTTTGCATGAATGCAGCACAAAATCATGGATCAAGCCTTTGAAATTTTGCGCTTGTCTGACGTGCACTCGCCAGACATGCTGACACTTACTTGACAGTGACATGCAGCAGCAGCTTGGCCACCATGGCGATGACGGTCAGTATGAGGAGGGCAGCCAGAGCGTAGATGGTCCACACTGCAGGAAAAGAACAAGGCATCAGATCTGAGATCAGCCAATCTGACATCTGAGCAGAATAACAGGCGAGCAACAGGCGAGCAATTGTTCAACCAAGGCTGCTGTACCTGTAAGCAGTGTTCAGCCAGCAAGTGTCAGATTGATATGGTGATGCATTATCAGAGCCCATCTGTTCTCTTCTACATGACAAACGTGTCAGTTTGGGACAAAAAGTTTGGGCTTCATAGAGAACAATATATGAAGGAAGCAGGAGAGCACATCAGCCTGGTTCTGATTGCCGGAGACACAAAGTCAGCTCGCTCCTGAGTCACCCGAAGGAAAGAACATGTATGATGTATTGTGCAGGTTAACATACTAGTGCTGTGGCTGGTGGTCTCACTGCGTCCAGCCCACTGACCTGGCATGTTGTGCTCCGGTTTACCGGGGCTGGACGTAATCACATAAAGGATCTGGGAGGAGTGTCCGTTTGACGTGCTGTTAGACCTCTCGGTGACGCCGCCGGTGGCAGGCTGGGGCCCCGGCGTACTCCAGACATCCGGCCCTTCATCTTTGTTGTCTGCTTCAACCTCCATTGTTTCAGCGTCATGGCCTCTCATTGCTGAGGAAACAGAAGAATGCAGAGAAATAGAGATTTAAAGTAATGCAGGCGTCATTACAGGAAAAATTGGGCAGAGAACAAATCAAATTCACATTTCTTACGAAAGGGGCTGTTTGATGTAAAGTGACTGTAATAAAACAATGTGAAGGGGTCCATGATATTTGACAGCAGCCTCAAGATGACTTTGTTATGTATGAAGTGGCTTTTTTTCTCTCTTTTTTTTGGGCATTTCCAGCTGCTCGGCACAACCACGATGACAAGGTTCATGGGCAGTCGGCTAATAAATTCAGCCACTTCAGTAAACCAATATCTAAGAAACTCATTGCCTTTCTAAATACAGAGAGGAATCCTGGTGATTTGCAAAAGTCAATGATTCTCAGTCTGACTCCAGCTGAAAACAGATAAAGGACAGCTTTAGGTGCTTTAAGCAGACATTTAATTCAGCTGCAGGAGGAAAGATTTCGACCACAATGTGACAACATGTTCAAATGTTAGTATCTCCTGGAGCATCAACGGACCTCCTGACCTTGTTGCGTCCATTGTCTCCCTGACAAAGCTTCAGCTGCTATCATAACTTCACTTATTCACGTAATGAGGTGGGGTTCAGGTGCTGGTGTCCTCTCCTGATGATGAAAACAATGACAACAGTTCCACCTTTGGTGACGCCTCTGCTCTCTATCCAGTGGCAGGATGAAGCCATTGCAGGGAGAGTTGATGTAATCGCTTGGCAGGCTCAATCCCTTTTTACTTTTCCTTTCCAGTGACACTGAAATTACATATACATATTTAATTCTACCATAACAACAAAACCAACACCACGACCTTGTATCACACAAACCTGCACTGGCAAGTTGTGGAGTAGCTCTACATCTATTCCATTTTATCACCGACCTCTTCACAGAGGGTTAATAGGAGGGTTGGTGAACATGAAATGAGGTGAACCAGCTGTCACTTCACCGCAGCAAGGGTACCAAAAGGTAACCATTTGATCCAGGATGTTTAACCCCTTAAGAGGATGTGACTAGATTATTTTGGGAGACTTTTTACCCACTTTTTTTTTTGGTCACTTTACACTAACATCAAAATCAATCATGTTTAAAAAAGTGAGGAAAATCAAACACATCTCATCAGAGTGTTTGAACATTTCTTTGAACAGTTGAATCCAGCACCACTGGATTCCTGGACAGATAAATACCTGTTAAAAGTCATTGCAAGTTACTAAACACTGATGGCCTGAAAGATCATAAAACAGGATTCTGAACAACTGACTTCAAGGTACAACTGGTCCACCTGTTTGTATGCAGGGTCGATGATCTAATACACCAAATAACTGAGGTGAATGTGTCTATTAGCACAGCAACACACTGCTGTTGGTCAAAAACCAACAAATAAACAATGTATTGCCTTTGACTTGCCATTTAACATAAAGGAAATCAGGGAGAAGCCATATGGACACTTACCAGAAGAAATGTTTGAATGAAGAAATGTGTTAGAAAGGTGGACTGTGTAATTGTGCAATGTTGCACCAGTCGAACCATAGGAATTACTTTTAGTGATATTACTTTCACTAAACTATACTAAACCTTTGGAGCTAAGAAAGGCCGTGGTCACCTTTCCACCATCTATGGTTTGCCACATACTCCCATCAGCATACTGAAGCAGGGAACTTCAAAAGAAAATTAAAGCAATGAGCAGTTTTTTGGGTCTGATTTAGACTGTGGAAATTTTTATTTTTTTATTTTTTATGTTTTCCTTTTTAAATAATCAGATCTCCACGTGAGCAGGAAAAACCTCAGGCGGTCCTTCTGAACCACTGAGAGTCTTTGGTGTACAGCTCAAAGATGTCTCTAAAATGTACGACAGACGCTCAGGTATTTCTCTTTTTTTATCTCTTAAATTGCCCTCCAGCAGAGGCTGGATTGTCTCCTTCCTCAGACACAGAGTACAAAGGCTCCACCATGATGCACAAATCCATCTAAACTGAAGACGTAGATCACTTCGCGCCCCTTTAATTATCCCTGTGAGTAAGCCAAGCTGCGGTGATACATCACACCGATCATGTTACTGAAAGTACGAGTGAAAATGTAATACCGAGTGTGTTAAGAAAAAGATTGACTTTGTAAAAACACTGGACAGTTCTGTCAACATGTGCCGCACAGAGCTGCTTTTTCTTCATCCGATGCAGAGATGATTCAAACAGTGTTTGCAATAAATTCTGTTTGCTTGAACCTGCTACAGCTGCGGATGGGCACCATTTGCTTCATAAAAACAACAGCAGCGGAGAGAACAGACTTCAACTCATTTATGTGTTGGCAGAAGGAAGCAACATCCTAAATAAAAGCTCGGTTGTCTTTCATTCACTGCACCTCAACATAGGTGTGATTACCTTACTGTTGTTGCAATTTTATACTTTTTTTTGTAATTTCGAAATGTTCCTAACAGGCATGTGGGAATAAAATTTAAGAGGAACTTACCAAGAGCTGGAACACAAAAATGTACCCTTTACTATAGATTCGTGTTTTTCTGATAAAAATCTGATCAATCATACAAATCGGTGTGAATCGAATGATTGCTCGAGATTTGTGTCAATCATTCGTCACCCTGTCAACGTCCCCCAGTCACCTAGCACTGTCTCCACTCCAGACTCACAGAGCAGCAGAAACGGCTTTCATAGGTTTGAGGAAAAAAACTAACAAAACAACCTAAAATGAGCGACCAAGGCCTGCTGCCGGGACGAAAGAGGACTATTGCACACAAAGCTGCAGTCATCTGTAGATGCAGTTCTGTGCATCCCGATTTACTCGAAACACATCTAAAAAATAAAGGTGTGGAAGATCCAAGTGTAGCATCTAATTGGTGCTGTTTGTAAAAAATTAAGCAAAGATCAGTCAACACAAATTTGAAAAACAAAAAAAATGTAACCACCATGAACTATATACGTCTTTCTTTAAATACTTCAATGAGGATATTCTTCTATATATTACTTCCTTTGACTTGGGAGTTCATCCTGCCTGCTGGTCCTTTTGGGGGTGGGGGTGGGGGGCATGTCTCAGCTCCTCAGCAAAAGTTGCTTCCAGCTGTTTCATGAGCAGGTTTTTGTAGGTTTGGTTGTTTTTTTTTTTTTATTCAAAAATGCCTCCAAACACTGTTTGGATCTGTTCCACTTGACCGTGAATTGCGATTGATTGCTAAAGCGGCGTGGGATTTTTTTCCTCTCCTTGAAATAATTTCTCAACCTGACCGTGATGTTCCCAGAACTTCCTACGTGTTCCCCATTTGCAGGCAAAATAGCATGCTTCAAATTCAGCCACAGCTGAAAGACTCTGCTGTCGTCATCTGAGAGTGTTTATCTTAAAATTGCCGCTTCCACCGCTCCCCCGTCTCTGACCGAGGAGATATCCCCCTATCCTGTGCTGATACAGGCTGACTGTTCTTGTTCTCTCTCTCTCCATGTATGTGTCTCTCCATCTTTCTATTTAAAAAAAATGCTATGACTTTCAGGGGGGGCTTTTGTAGCTACAGCTCAGACTCCATTCCTCAGACCAACAAAACAAACCAGTCATGGATGTCAGGCAGAGGGATGGCACTGCTGCAGAGGTTGGACAGCGTTTTGACCTCCCCGTATTGTTTTTACAGTAACACCACCAGGCGAGAAAATTGACAAGGGAGTAAAGGCAAGGAGGGTGAGAAAGGCATACGCTGCAACAGGCTGCGAGCTTGAATGTCACCTCCACTGAATCATATCAGACGCTGTTTTGTTCCCTCCCTCCAAAAATTAACCTCTTAAATCGTCTCTGATGCATTCAGGCTTCTCACCAGAGTATCAGATCACTGCAGAGACAACTTTTTCTCTCTGAGCTTTTATTATGGACACGCTTTGTCACATCAGCCAGAATTAAAAACTCATTTGCTTGACTTTCTCTGAGTGCAACATCAGGGAGAATCTGACTATCGGGAGGCACCTTGCAGAGACTGGGAGAAATTTGTATGTGGCCAGCCTGCTGCAGATTGATAAGGGAGCCAGGTACTAGACAAGTAATTTTCAAATATGCAGCATCTCCCGGGGCGGTGGCACACAGGTGGGAGAGAGAGGAAAGGACGGGCGAATGGCGTGACACCTGTGGCCTCGCCAGAGCAAACGAGGGACCGTGTGCTCAACTCCAGCTCCTCCAGCTCCCACGCAAAAGTGGACTTTCGAGCCAGCTCACACTGAACATGCACATGTGGCTCACAGACAGTTCGGAGAAAAAGTCTTAGGCTGAGTCTGAATGGTTTGGATGTTAAAAGCATTGGAGCAGCTGCCGCGACCTCACCTTGGTAGAGCAGAGCGAAGCCCTGGGCCTGGTTGGTGCGGTCCGAGTAGAAGTAAAGAATGACGAAGTCGCCCGTGACATTCACCAGCTCCCGCGGAGGGCTGCGCCAGTCGAAGCGAGACAGCACCTGATTGGTGTAGCCATCCAGGAGCTCCACCATGTCGGTCTGGTCAGAGATGTCGAAGAAGGTGAAGTTGAAGAGAATGGCGGTGGACCCTGGGACCTGGATGGTCCAGTAGCAGACGCGGCCAGCTCCGTACTTGTCGGGGAAGTCAGGAGAGTAGATGACTCCTGATGGAGAGGTGTAGTTCCCGCCACAGGCCCCTACACGTGCTGGAAGGAGCACGGACACATTCATGTTGAAAAGGATGTTGTTTCTGTTCTAGCCTAGCTCTCCTCAGGAGTACACATTTTTCTTGGTGTTCCTCCAACACAAAATGTGTTTTCCTGCTATTAAACTTCTGTCAGAAATAGATAGAACACAATGTATGGGATCCTTAGGCGACATGCCTCCAACCAAGAAGTATTTTTCAGTTAAATCCCAGATATTCTGTGGTTTCAAAATAAAAGATATCCCTGTGGACGGATGATTCACGCCTGCCTCCGCTCACTTTAGCTGCAGCGATCCGAATGTGAATGAGTGACACTCTTGGTGTTTCTTGCTTTATGCAAACTGTTGCCTTGAGTTTGTCTTCTCCTTCTCACTCAACAAGTGGAGTGAACTTGTACCCCAGATCTGACCCCCGGTGGAAACAATCAATGCTCACTGTCGAATATGATGACCCAACCGTCTCCACCGCAGGGCTGCGTGTGGTCGCCAAAGCAAACGTGGTTACACTGCATGCCGGGTGACTCGCCATGATCGTGCAGGTCCACTTCGTTGCCACAGAAACAGGCATATCCTGACTCCATGCCAGCCAGCTGCAAAACACAAGGCAGTTTGTGGGGTTTATTGCAACTTTGCACAACATTTACAACATTTTTCAATAAGAGTGCAAATCCCAAATTCATCTGTGAAAATGATCGATTTACTGGGATTGAGAAAAGCAAAGTGGCTTTAACAATATTTGGAGTAACTGTTCTGTCAGCTTATAAATGTCAGTACAGACATACTTGAATTAAACATGTTTTTGCAGTGGAGTTTTGCAGAGTATCTTGAACTTGTGTCATAAGAGCTCACCTGCAGAGCTCAGGTGGGTTCAGGTAGGATGAAGTGACATCACCTGATCCCAAATGACTCAGCAGAAAAGCAATTACTGGACATGGCAGAGCCAGTAATTGAGCTGTTTAGGCTTCTCATTTGGACAGATGTATTTTACTTTCCTTTTTTATTGACGGTTTATGGTGCAACGATGTGGTCGTGAGTGCCTCTCCAGATAAAGCACTATCTCTATTGAGACATCAGTGACTTTGGACTCAAGTTCCACATTTGTTCTTCTCTTGTGATTACAAAAAGTCCTAATCTGGGTCTGTTTCACCAGAAGCTCTCAGTTGATGAGGCGCCTCTTTAACCTCAGAGCTGCAAATCTGGGCCGCAAAAAAGGAGCCCTTCTGGAAACAACACCTATCTGCATTTGTGATGTATCTGTTGGGAGAATGTTCCTGAAAGTGCCGTCACAGGAATGTGCAGTGTTAAAAACGTCCACATAATTTGACCTCAGCCCCACTGGCCACTTCTTCTCAAAAGAGTTCTTGTCCTTCATTCAAAAGGACTGCATTGTTCAACATTTCAGACTCTTTAGGAGTTCTCCCCACTGAAGGTAGAGCATCATTTCCCACTCAGCACGTTTTTCTCATGAAATAGGAATTCATGGAGATGTCGCTTCCGCCAAGTTCAATCAAGCTCCATCCCGATTGTGTGCATCGTTTCCGACCACTACCATGGATAAATCTGGTGATGCAACAAGTGATGGACTGTTGCTGAAGTGCTCTTTGTCACGAGGTCACACGGGGAAACGATTTTCTTAACACTGACTGGTATTATGGTAATAACAATCTGAAAGCAGGCCCTCCATTCCAACCTATCGCCATTCCCTGCAACATCTGCCTATCCCAATAGGGGCGGGTGGGGGGGTTGGGCTGTCAGTGCAGACGGAGCTGAACCAGATCTGCTGAAACAGAAAATTGCCACCTGGCCTATTTGCAGCTGGGCGGTGGAACGATGACATGCTACAAAGAAGCGAATGGAGGAGGAGGAGCCTGCCGGGCTGAGAGGCACTCATCTCCAGCTGTCACACGAGATTACACTGATGATTTATCATCTCCTGCTTGGTTTTGAACAGGAAGTGCGATGGCTGAATAAAGAGGGCATTATACAGAGAGCTGTCAGGCCACTGCCCATAAATATGGATGATTTATCTGATAGCTGGACTTTTGCAAAAAACATGACACGGACAGATTAGGGTTTATTTTCAGATATGTGAACACATTTACAGTTGCAGGATAAAGACAAACTGACTGTTTCTTCACATTTTACATTTTCAAATTTTGGCTACATTTGTTAACCATTTAAGCAACATTTTTTTCTCTGTCTTAAACTGTGACTTCAATTTTATATAATAAAAGCACAAACAATGTTTTAGAGCATTCAAAGTAGTATGCGTTAAAGTAAAGTTACCAACAAGCTTCTCTCCTTCCAGAATTGCAGTACCACTTTATAACACAAGGTGGTCTAGTGAGTCACAAAATTGCCCTGTCGGTTCGATCTGTCAAAAGACCACTGCTTGCAGAAGAAGAGGAAACCTAAGGTGCTTCAAACTCAGCATGTATTCAGTCAAACACAAATATAATCCAAGTAAATTTTAATGGCAATGGAGTCAAAAAAGTCAAAGTCACCACAACTTCATAAGTTCAATGCTGACACAAACACAACAGTCAAATAATTAAATGACTGGAAAGAAAAGGTTTTTTGGTCCCATTTTTTATTTTTCAATTGTGGGATTTAAGTCAGAACCTGTCTTTTTCCTCATAATTGTAATAAATAAAACCATATTTTTCTTACTCAGTGGTCCTAATTCTCTCAAGAAAGTTGATGAGGAGGGGTAGGAAACATTTGCTAGGACAGAGCAAAGATAAATCAAGCTTAGGTCACCATTTACTGACCTTTCAAAATCCCTCTGTGCTGCTCGTACTGACTTAAAAACATAGCCTGAGTCAAAAGAGGTTAAATCTGAGTTTATCTTTGGAGGGTTTAGGCCAATTATCTGTAGAAATGATGGATCTACTCACATCAAAATGTCTGAATTAGGCCTCAGTGGCCAAACACTGAAGGGTTGCTCTCTATGTTGTCCTTTTAGCTTAGACTTCACCTGCAGCTGCTGGCTGACAAACAGCTACGAGTGACTTGAGTTGATTCTATGTCCTGGATATGATTTTCAACTCACCTTGTATCTCTGCTTCCTGCAGAAACTAATGCAGTTCTGGATGGTGAGCTTGTTGGAGGTCTCGCTGGAGCCGGACAGGGTGGGTGGGTCACCGCTATCCATGAAACAACCCATGTTTCCAGGCACTGTGGGAGGACAAGTAATGAAAACATGAGATCCACCTAACAGAACCCTTACAGTTCGTTTGTTGTGATGGGTACCAAAAAGCATTGGAAGAAGAATTAAAACCCTTGTAACATTGCTTGGCTTTGTGTGTGCTTATACTGAGGGGTGAAATTCTCCAGTCTCAAAGAGCCATAAAAAGAAAAAAAACATCTCTCAATGAGCCCTCTTCACAAGGAATTTGAGAAATGTTAAGAACTGAAAAAATCCCACATTTGATACATTTTGGCCTGATTCTGTAGGCTTTCATTGTGAAGTGTGCTGTGGACCAAAACGTACATGAGCTTGACCTAATACGGGCTACTTTCACACCAACTGCTCTGTGGCCCAAGCTGTTTCCATGACTGAAGCGGGATTACTACGACTACGACTATTACTATTAAGACTACTAATACTACGACTGCTACTACTACTCATACCACAACTAGTATTACAGTGTGTGATTTGGGATGCTTCAAACTCATGTGGTTGAAGCCTGGAAGATAAATAGTCTGAAGGATCAGAGCAAGAAAATAGTTGAGACACGATCATGTGTTGTTTTAGTGGTACTCGTCGCTTTGTTGTCTGTTGTTCGTGTGTCTCACTCAGTGCAAACAGAGGTTTAGTCCACAGCTGCAGTTTCAAAGCATCATCTCTACGCTGGGCCTCCACTGAATGTAATATCAGGACAGTGCAGGAGGACCAGATTAACCCTCCTCGCTCATGAAGGTGCAGGAGATATTTCAACTCAATCTTGTCACTCAGGACAGTCGATTGTTCTACATTTCAGTGCGATTGCTTTGTGAAGTAACACCACAGTGGAATACAACTTTATACCTCCTGGGTCACCTCATCAGGACACTGCAGTGTGTATTTTTTTCATACTGTGACATTCCAACTCAAATTCATCCAGCCTTATTTGAATACATGAGTGAACAGAAAGGTGAATTATTGCTAATCCTTTGCTTTATTTCAGGTGTGACCTCAGAGCTTCAGCAGACACCACAAACATTGCCGTTTTGTTCTGTAAGTCGGACTGCAGCTCCGATGGACCACCGGCCACAGCGACTGATAAAAGACGGAGGTTAACACTATTCATCACATTCAAACAGATGTATCACCCTGCTTCCTGTAATCCAGCACAAATTCATCAAACACAATGCAATGCTTCAGAATCTCACACCATGATTAAATAGTCCAAATCCCTTTAATTCAACGTAATAAGTTTGTACAGTGCCAATAAGCCCCCAGTACTCCATATTCTCCTTCCTGGTTTATTTTTCATAGAGGTTCAAACGTGCCTGCTTGACTCTTATTTCAATGTCCTAATGTGAAACCAATGTGACAAACAGAAGTGAAGGCACTCTCTGAAAGTAATTTCCTCCAAAAGGATGAAGGGGCAGAGCCACAGTCTAATTGGGAGTGGCGTCATCTGGCCAAATGGTACAAAACAGAAAACAGCTCATTAAGAAGAGACAAGACGAAAGACTGTGTCTTAAATGTCTGTGACTGTGTCAGAGCCACTTTGAGACATGAATGATGATGCAAAAACATCTGAAGCACGTGACACTACAAAACTACTTGTTTTGGATGGAGCTTGGACAGTTTTTCAGGAGCCATTTTTGCCACAAAAAATGGTCTTTGAATCTGATTCTCACATTCAATTATATAAACTGTATGAGGCTGATTTACGAGATAAAATTTAAATCAGTGGATACAGGTCACATCTCATATTTCAATTAGGCACAGGGTACGCAATACTGAGAGAATTGCAAGATTTCATCATGACGGTAGAAATTTTGCGTGGGCTCATGTCAGGAGAAATAAATGCATTCGTCTGAGTTCACAAAAACAAACACGAATCCAATATGGCAGACGGCTCAGGGACGCTGTTCCTCCACATATCGAGGAAAGAAAGTGAGATGTATATTTGATCCCGACTTTGACATTACACAGGAGCAGGTCCTCTCTGTTTGTGCAACGTCTCGCTCTTTGGATCAAAAACCTCACCGCACCAAAACCTCAGAGATTGAGAGAAGCGGTCGGTGACGTCATTCCCTGACACTGTCCTGGAACATAGAGTCTCTGAGCTGCTGTCACACAACTTGGCCGACCTCGTCCAATGACAGAACGCAGGTTCAACCAGAGTACACAAACTTCCAAGTGTTCGCAAGAAAGAATAGCGAGATTCCTTCAGACAAACCTGTCAGGAGTGTCAAACCTTTTGTCAACAATGAGCAAGAGCGTGGTTGAATAATCAGATGAACCTGAATGTGCAACACCGACTGTTGAAATCAGGGAGCAGCACTTAAATCCTAGACATTATTTTGTGATTGAATGCTTCAGATATTATTTACAATCACTGTTTGAACCATAACCATATTATCCTTCTGTACGAGGGAACAAGTGTACAAGGGAGAACGCCAGGACCTTCTCACTGTACGCGCGAACCACTAAACCCCTGTGTTGCGCAGTATCTGATGTAGCAGAGATGTCCAATCTATTTTTTCCATCCAGGTGAAAAAAACACAATTAAAAATGGGCCTTGGGGCCAAATTTGGTCCCTGGGCCAAAGATTGGAGCTCAGGACAAAGGGTGAGCCTGAAAGTGAAAGTTGCAACACAAACAACAACAAAACACCACCACCACTCCTGAAGACTGACATTGAACATGGGCTGTGGGTAGCGCTCTTGCCTCACAGTGAGACGTTGCCAGGTTTGAGCCCTGATGTGCAGAGTTTGCATGTTCTATGCATCTGTGGGATTTCTCAGGACACTCTGGTTTCCGTCCAAGGTTAAAAACATACATAGGAAGGCCATTGGTGACTCATAAAAGTGTGTTTTTGTATGTGTTTCTATGATGGACGAGTGAGTCGTCCAGGGTGTACCCTGCCTTCACCCAGTGTCAGCTGGGATCTTTCCTGCTCCCAAATGCAGCAAGAAAGGCAGATTGAAAGATAAACACAACTTAATTAACTCAATCAACAGTGGCTACAAGAGGAGACAAGACTGATGTGAAACAGGCTGGCAGATGGAAAGGAAGCACAAAAGAGAGGGAAAGAAGCTGCCTGTGATTCATTTGCTGACCAGCAAGTTTGTAGGCTGCAGTGGTGATTTCGCTGCCGTGCAGAGCTGTGTTTGACAGATGAGTCAACTCTTGAAAAACTCTGTCAGAAATGGTGATAAATCACACGCCATATCCCTCGTCAGAGCCACAAGCACACCAGAGTTTAATTAGTGGATTATTGCACTTGTCCAAGTCCTTCTCCAAGATTCTTCGGCGTGCATCATGTGACAGGTTCAAGGCAAACACCAACAGTCACAGGAATGTTTTGCGGTCTCTCAGATTTCCTTGGTAGGTGGGGATGGTGCAGCAGGAGCAGCTTCTTTGTTATGGTGCTCGGGTGTTCACGGGAATAACCCGCGGGGAAATGAGGAAAAGCAAAGCACAAACAGGAGAGATAAACACCTGGTTGAGAACCAACAACCTCGCTCCAAGCAAGGCAGGCAGTCAAGCAGGCAGCACTTCAATTAATTTTTTGAAAAATGCAACTGTGGGGCTCAGCAGCCAGTTTGAAGGCAGAAATGCAGTTTTTTCTCTGCTTTGACAAGAAGATTGCAGAGCGGAGTCAATTTATCATTCTTTGTCCTCCCCTCATCCTGGAGGCTGCTTTAACAGCAGCAGGTGGGGGGATCGAATCGCACCGCTGCATCTAAGGATTGCTCGATGATGAAGACAGAGACTTGCAGAGAACTGACGTAGAAAAGATCTGGAAGTCTTCTTTTTGAAGCTGTGTCACTTGAAAACATCTGCTTTGCAGGTGCAACAAGTGCAAATATTTTCAAGTACAGTAAAAAAGAAAAGCCGCGGAGGGCATTTAGGCTTTATGAGCTGGTGAGCTGGGGGGGGGGGCTGCAAGGTGTGCAAACAATCAAATGATCACAAGTAATGAGGAAGGACTCCCACAACGATGCAAAAACACAGAGACAAGCTGCCTAACAAAACCCAACTGGATCAGCTTCAACAAGAGCTGTTGGCCATCCTTCTCACAATGCATGACAGTGATGGACCCCTAACAACAGCGTTGATGAGCTTCTGTGAAGCAGCAAAGAGGAGACACCTCTGCCCATGGTGCAGACACAACAAACCCGACAACCCGCCACATGTCACAGGCAACGAGAAGAGCACATCTTGCTAACAAACATCGTCAAACGCGCACTGCAGGCTGCAGCCAGTGTGCGGGCAGGTCGATGAGGCCGGGAGGACAAACGTGTCATTAGGGAGACCTAATAATCAGTTGTACATTTCTCGAACATCTGGAGGGGAAAAAGCAGAAGTCCATGAAGACAAGACATGGAGAGAAGGAGAAGAAAAGCGAGAAAGACTTGAAGGAATGTTGAGAAGGGGACTGTTTTTCCAAACTCACAGAGATTAGAACTTCACAAAGCACACAAGTGCAAATGTCCTGAAAATGGAATTCAGTTAACATGCATCTATTCAATAAGACAATTATCATCCCACTCATGAATGTGTTTCATGTTTTTTTTTTTGGTTTTGTTTTTACAAACAAATGATGCACAGTTTTCTAAGCAACACAGGATATTCCGATACTGAACAATAATTTTTGGGAGAAAATCTTATACTGCTGGAAAACTAACTCAGCACCAGATCCACTTGTACCTACATTATTTGGTTCAATTTATGATCAGTTTCTTTGGGCAGTTTCAGACCTGCTGAAATGACAGACATAAGAAAACAAAACAAAACCAGTGATTAAGGAGAATAACTTTGGTTCAGTAAAAGTTAGGGCTCCAACAATTATGTCTGTGGGACAAAGGAAGGTCAATGGAAACAAAGGGAGGCCGGTAATGCCCATGCAGGCCAGAAACGATGGGTGTTGTCACCGTGTGGATGATGGCACAAGGTTTTTGGGATGAATGATGGAGCGGGAAAAGATAAAAGATAGCTGTATTAAAGCATCTCTCATTTTTCTGTGTGTTTTCTGTCACTTTTGGAGTAAAGTGAGCCTTTCTTAGGTTGAAGCGTTTCACTGAATGAAACGACGACTAAACTTTGGGAACTTGTTTTTGACAATCCTGCAGAAAAAAAAACCCATCAGAATGATTGAAAATATCCCCCTTAGTTCAATAAGCGCTGCTGGAGCTGGTCTGGGCCACAAGAAGGAAATAAAGCCTCCTGACATTCGTCACATCGTCAGAGTGGCTGTCATGACTGAGCAGAGGAGTCTGACAACAGAATAGCAGCAGAGCTCAGGAGGGTCACAGGAGGACATCACCAGCTAATGCAGCCTTCAACAGGAGCAGGAAGACAACGCTCGTGCTGCTTCATGGATGGAGCAGCATGTAAAATATCAGCGCTCTCAGATCAATACAAATCTTAATCTGACTAATCGCAGGGTTGCAATAAATTATTCAGAATTATCGGTATGAGAAAGATTACTAAGGTTCCACAAATGAACTCAAAAAAACATAAAAGAATCATCACCATTTTTCAGCATTCATAATTTTGCTTTAAGTAAACAATAAAGATTGTATATTTCCAAAGCTGAAGAAAGTGACACCAAGTAAATTAGGTGCATTCAATACATTATTCTGATAAAGCCAATGTCAAGCTACACATATACATTTGAACCAATCTTCAACTCTATTTCCCATTATGTCATTAGTGGATATGTATCAGCCATTGACTGCAGCCTTTGTCTTTTGAAAATGCAATGTATTGTGGATTGAACTGAGACTTTGTACTTTGGTTGAGGCTAACGGTGTCCAGCGTGAGTTGGAGTTTATGGTGTGACTTTCACTTTGCTTGTCTGCTGTGAGGGCAATGTAACGCAATCAAAATGATCACAAAATGCGGGAAGAATAATAGTGCCGCTGAAATGTTTACACAACCTAATTCCAGATGTTTCCACATCCAACCGGCAACACCTCAGTGGCACCACCCCCTTCTTATCTCCTGAATTTGGCATCATAGTTTCGCAATTGCATGACTCTTTAATTGTTTTGCTTTTATCATGAGTCATTTCATTAAAATTATTTGAATGCAGTGAATTTTCCTACCGAGCACTTTTGACATCTTTTAGATGTGGTTTTGAGATGGTTTCCAGAAAGAGAGAGCCGGTAGTGACACGCTTCTCAGGTTGGAGCATGTTCACGGTGTTTATTTGGAAAACACATTAAAAAAACAACCTCGAAAGAGGACACATTATGAAGCACGACTGCTTCATTAACGAGCAATCACGCAGTAACCTCAGATGTAAGAAAGTCATGAAAGCCTCCAAATTAGAGGTACAAAGAGCAGAACCGGGATTGTAAAAGCACATTCCTCCAACACTAAAAAGCTCAATGTAAGGGATTTAAAACACAGGTATGTTGATGCCTTGGAAACTCTCCCACTGGCTCTTCAATCCACAACCAGCAGGTTAAGCATTCACACCAAGCACGCAGCCCCATGACAGCACAGCTCCAGGAATGCAGGGCGCAAAGAGAAAAAGGAAACAACACTTATCCACCTTGGGGTTAATGGGATGTTTTTTTCAGAAACCCCTTTGTGTTTCTCTCAATTTCCTCTTTCATTGTGCCTCGGCCCCATTTATTAGCCCTTCTGTACTACAGTATACTCAATACATAAACAAATACAGCTGCTGCACTCCATCAGGCCTGTGATTAGTCCCGTCAACGTGCAGCGTAGCCTCACCAGGACGTGATAGGGAGACAGAGAAACATCCCCACAGCCCACAGGACGACCAACTTCAGGGACAGGGGTCTGTGAGGAGGTGGGGGTTGCATCATGTGTTTCTGCTCGCTTCATTCTTTGTTTTTAGAAGGAGATCAAAATGTCTCCTGCCTGTAAATGGGAACAGTTCACAGTCAAACGATATTATCCTATTATTGGACAAAATGAGAAGAGCGCTCGAATTTAATAAACAGACATCGCTGCTGTGGGTGTTTGCTGCATTTGACCCTATTTAGATGTTTCTGTGCTTGAATGTTTTTTGTTTTTTTTTTCCTGAGTGCGTATGTGTGACTCTCACAACCAGACTGAGAGAGAGATCGATGCTCAGAGGCTGGGACCGTAACCAACCAACTAATATGAGTAAGTAGAGACAACTGAGGCTCTGAATGAATAATTAGTGCCTCCTCAGAGTCCTGGATGAATAATGTGTGAGGGGAAAATACAAAGTGAACATCAAACCACATCTCCACCTCTTCCTGTCAAAATCTAAATAGCCTGTTGCCCGAGGAGTCGGAGGACATTCAATACTTCAAAGATGAACAGACACTTTGCAACAACCTCAGGTGTTAAAGAAGTGCCTCCATCTTTCATCATCTACTTTCACAGAGATCCAGTTTATGGTTTCTGCTGCAGTAGGCTGACAGCTGTGAACGTCCCGACTTTTATTAAATAGCTACTACAGACATTTGCATCAGAGGAAAAGATTTTTTTTTCATGAGCACTTAATACAATAAGCAGTACTAAGAACTACAACTGTACAAGCATTTATTAAAGTGATATTTAAGGGAAAAGAAAAACCCCACTAAAAACCCATTTCTAATTGCCTGACATGCTGAGACATCCAGTTAAAATATATAATTGTTTAGCTCACGAGCCAGGAGCACAGCATCCAGCAGATTAGTTCCTACCATTGACCAGCATTAGACAAGTATTTGGCAAACGGTGTATTTTATCGAGAGTTATTTCGAAAAGGTCTGAATTTTCCAAAAAAAGCATGGCCTAAAATCCCAAACAACTTAGTATAAATGTAGAATCATTATTTATGAACATAAGTGCATCTTTCAGCTGAGATAGCAGACCTGCGATGGAAGCACTGAACTGTTACTCCTTAAATGTATATAACTGGATCAGTGTCACAGTGGAACTCAAAAAGTTTCTCATTATTATGTGATATTTTTCAGGTTACCATGAGAAACATTAATTAGCTGCTTTTTTCTCTTGGGGTCAACTGAAGTTGTTTAGGAAGAGCGCAGCACCATCTACAGAGGCAGGCTCAGACGTGTTTGGCCAAAAATTAGATTTTCTCAATCTGCATGTAGTTGCAACCCCCGTTCAAAACACAGATAATGTGGATTCTCATGTGGAAATAGTGTCCAGTTTGTACAAAAACAAGAACAAAGTGGGACCAGGCCACAAAACTTATAATGTCTTTGATTTTAACATTGAAGGCACAGTATGATGCCGGCTGAATAACGTAGAGACTGCAGACTTGGCTCATTGCAGTCTCCCCCGCACCTTTGTAACGTTGATTAAACATTCACTCTGCGATTGAACACTGGCTTTAACATGGTCGATAAAGGTCTACATTTATGGGACCTGTGCTGATGAATGCTTAGCCAGATTTGAAGCCAAGTCCGTGACTGACCTGCAATTCAGCTCCTCCTCCTTCCTCCAGACAGCCACTCAACAATGTCTGTACACTCTCATTAACAAACTTTGTACACAGCTGACTCGCCTCGCAATCAATACCTTTAATTCTCTAATGGCCCCAGCTGATGTACCCTCAGCTATGTTGCAGGTGGCACGGAGTCAGAGACGGAGGGGAGATAGAGACAGAGAGAGAGAGAGAGAGAGGGAGGGAGAGAGATATATCCACCTATCCCTCAGGTTCCTGTGAGACAGGTATTTTCCTTGAAGGCACGTGTGGACGGAGCTAGAGGTCAGAGGTCAGAGCGACATAACAATGAGTGTGCTCGGAGCTGCTCCACCCACTTTGTCAGGTGAGGACAGGTCTGATGCACTAAAAAGGTTTGTCAACGTTGCACATAGACCGAAGCTCTTTATCTGCGTCTTTGACTGAGTCTCCAGATGACAGAAAAAAGAAAAAAGGACTCCCATCTGTCCTGAACAACCAAGATGGAGATGAATCAAACTGAGAGTTTCACACAGTGAGACCACATATATTGTCTAATGTTGCTGTTTGTACCATATTATTATCTTTCAATTGCTTGTACCTTATTATTTTGGGTCAGCCACCACCAAAATTCTCAGGTTAGGCTACAGCTGCATCATTTTTTTTTACATGTTACACAAGTTTGGCTCTCATGAGAAGCTTCAAGTTACGACTTTAAAAAGCTCTTCATGGATATTATTCCTTTAATTGGAGCCACATGATAAGCCTGGAATCTTGTTTCTTGATTTCCCTGGATCATCTGACATAAATCTTTTTTTGTATTTTCATTTCTTTGTTGGTCTTTACAGCCGGATTGGCAGATTAAGAGCTCAACAACCAACTTCAGTCAGTGAATAAGAATACCCTACCAAACAGCACATTTTACACTCACTCTTACAGAAGTGCTGGAACAAACACACACCAGCGGTGGTGCCTGGACCTGCCTCAGTGAGTGTGTCTGGAGGGCTGGCTGTGGTTAAAGCTGGTACAAGACCACCAAGGGGAAATATTCGGGCTCTGAAAAGAGTGACAGCGAGTCGAAAAGGTGCTGCAGTTACAGAACCAGAGAGCATCCTCGGTTCAGACAACTACATGACATAAGGATGAGTGGCGATGCTTCAGTCTGAGTTTCACTGCCAGGTCACATGTTCAACTCGTGTTTATCCCATTTGTCTTCTTTCACACTTCTGTTTGTATCACATATTCAGTTGACCATTTTTGGCCTTCCGGTGCCTGGCATGAAACTCTAAGAGAGGCTCATTTTTACCAGGCTTCAGGCAGCTCGTCACCAAACGATTGTTAGAAGACTTGCATGTTTTTTATCCAAACACTGTGGTATTGATTGGTTAGTTGCAATTAGACGGTGACATCCATTCGCAGGTAAGGTAAACATCCAGTTATGTTATGGATGCAACATAGTACACAAACAACACAAACATGAATCGGTCACTTGTCAATAATGAGAAATCAGGGTGAAGTGTGAGGGCAATTTCTGCAGGAGTACATGAAACATTCATGTGGTCACATGAAGTCAACTGTTTGCACTTTATAAATGTCATTCTTTAGGAAGTGTCACACTTTGATTTTGCACAAAACATTCAAAGTATTGAAGGTACATCTTGCAAACGTCTGACACATTAAAGAGCAGTAGACTGGTGACACCTCTGCTTCTCTAGTCAAGTGATCTCCAGCTCGCCAGATTCCTCATCAATCAGTCCTGTTTGCCGCTGACTTCTCATTACATATTTTTCTCAACATCCCATGATGAAAGCCACGACATGGCACATTTCTGCTTGGATACATTGCGATGAGGTGTGTCTGCTGGGCCTGCCAAATGGATGTGGTGCAGCCTGCAACTATTGTTCCTGCACTGACAGACAGGGTTAATCAGACATTTCCTCCATCGTTGGAGCGCATAAAAGGGAAAGCTACAGTGAGGGAGGTATTGAAACATCAGGCAACTGAATGATCAGGTGTAAACACACAGACAGCTCTGCACAAAGGAACACCCTCAACCACCACACAGCTCAGAGGAATTGTGGCAAATCGATAATGAGGCTCATTAACCAGCACAACAGGTTCCACCAGCCTGAGAACAACAACAATATCAGAAATAAAAATGAGCCAGTAAACAAAAAGATTCACAATGTATGCAATAAGAAACAACAAAAAAAACCCTGTTGCATAGGAGTTTCAGAAAACACTACTGACGTGTATTTCAATGCATTCCTGCCCAATGTTGTTCCTGTGTTTAACCTTTGTTGCTCTCCTGCAGATTGAATGTTACATGTTCCACCTCCTGTTGTTTTGACTCTGAAAACAGCAGCACAGGCTGCCATGTGCCAAAGGCAGTGGGAGCTGGTTTCTGCTGCGCGTCCTCCGCTGGAGTGGCAGAACGAGTTTTTCTTGGTTCTATACTGTTGAGAGCTGAAATCCCAATGCAACATCAAAGCAATTTTGTCTTGGCAAATGCTTCGACACTTCACCCCTGACAGTTTCGCTTGGTGTCTGTCAAATTCAACTGCAGCACAACACGAGCAAACGCATGTCAGCTGAAAGGAGCACCACCGAAAAAAAAGGCCTTTCAGAACAGACCACTGAGGGGGAGGAAGCACAGCTTTACAGAAAGACATGTGAACCAATATTAGACATCACTCCACAGAAATGTACAGATGAATATGTTTAAGCATAAAAAACAAAACTATCCTGCAAAAGCAAAAGACTCATAACGAGGGAACATTGCTTGAAATGATGGATTTAGCCGTGTTTGTATTCAATGCTCATTTCAGCTTCAGGATTTTACTCAGACATTCCTCTCACTGGGTGAAAAAAACACATCATCCTAAGCCGCAGAACATGCAGTCATGCTGCCCATCGTGTTAAAAAAAATGTGAGGTTTTTGCTGCTTCAGTTCAATCCAAAGAGAAAAAACAGGGTGTAACAGGGTGTATGTTCCCTTCGCACATGCGTAGCCCGAGCACGCATACCAAAATAGTCATTTGTAACCCAAAACAGGTGATAAGTTCCGGGGCCACCAGAGGTTCATTTCCTTTTTCTTCTCGCCTGCTTGCGCATACCTGTTGGATACAGCATTGAAAGAAGGACTTGCCTATACATCGTTATACCCTGTCGCTTGGAGCCTTGTGACCACTTGGTCGGAGTTGCGGATTTCGCCCTCCTAGGGCTGCGACGACGATCCCTTTCTTCCTATTTTCCTTTTTTCTTTTGTTTGGAGGTTTGTTTAGCGCCGCATCAGCGTCTCTTTCAGGAAACTGAAAGCGACACCGTCCGCACCCTCCTAACCCGGTCGGAGTGTGTTTTACCTTTTTTCCCTGTTTGGCCTTGACAGTGACGGCAGCGTTCGTGCCCCCCTCTACCGACAATAAAGCGATATCCATACCAATTGTGTTCGGCACAGGTGATTAGCGCGTCTTGCGTCTGCTGTCTAGGTGGCGCCCCCTTTCTTTTTTTTTTTTAATGTCTGCATTTCTTCTTAAGTATTGCCATCATTGCTGAAGGTGTCAGTTTGTGATAGTCACAAAAAAAAAAAAAAGCATTTATTCTGTCACCTGCCCTTACTGGCTTCTGGCTGTCTTGCTGGGGGTTATCATCAGGTAAAGTGGTGCAATGAGGCCTGTGCAAGAGGGAGAAGAGAAAGAGGGAAGGGAGGAAAGACGTGGGGTTAGAGAGAGTGGTAGTGGTTGCAAGAATGTGTGTGTGTGTGTGTGTGTGTGTGTGTGTGTGTGTGTGTGTGTGTGTGTGTGTGTGTGTGTGTGTGTG
>JAUESE010000015.1:16791325-16805756 GCA_032274725.1 Malacoctenus triangulatus | reverse complement strand
TTAATCTGAGAGGATTTTTTTCTGCACAGAGGGCAAGAACATGCTTTGGGGGCCTCATCGTTAATATTTTTATTTGGAGAAATAGCAGAATATGGGACCTTTAAGGTTACCTGTTGTTCAGGTATTCCTGGTAAGGACCTACACTTCCTTCAAGCTGTTGGCGTGTTACTGTCCGGCTTTACTGTTCCTTAAACCCCCAAAACCCAGAAATTGTAGTTGAGCCCTTTTTATGTATACTTGTCGAGATGAAGAAGAAAAAATCTTTCTTTTTAAGCAGCTTCACAGTCAAACAACATCTATCTGCTCCTGCAAGTTCTCATAGGAAGTTTCAAAGGTCAAAAGTCAAAAGTAAAAAATTCAGTCAGTTGTCAAATTCAACTATCACTTCATCAGTGGCTTCGTCTGCCTTTTTCAAAATTTGAACCTTTCTTCTGTAAAATCTTAAAATGAAAGTTATTCTATAGAGAGGGAATGTCAACACTTCTAAAGAAAGCTACAGTAAAACATTACCATGCATGCCACCATTAGTTACAGCAAAACACCTTAATTTGAAGTTACTTAAGTTTTGGTTCGAGGAAGTCATGATGGAAACAATTTCAAAATCACAAAACCACAACACACACACGCGCGCGCACGCACGCACGCACGGACGCACGCACACACACCAATCAGAAAGAGATTTCAACCAACTTCCTTGTTGCTGTATCCAACTTGTTATGGTGTTGCAAGAGCTGACACTGAACATCACATGGTGAGTTGAAAAAGCTTTAGAAGCAACAATGACACAGACTGATGCAAGTCATCCTCCAAAGACAGAAAGAAAGAGAGAAAGAAGAGAGAGAGAGAGAGAGAGAGAGAGAGATCACTCCCCGCAGTGTCAAACCCTCTCTGCCATTGCGTGGCTCGTTACATTAATTCAAAACAAAACACTGGCGCATACGTCGACGCACCACTTCTTGGGTCTGCTCGTTCACTGTGGTGGGGCACCACGCAGTGAGTCACAGCGATTACTCAACTGTACCATCTGGTTGTTGTTTGAAGTCAGTGCGACCAGGCCAACAACCCTGCTGCCCCCTGACCATCCACGTCATTAGTGGTTACACACACACACACATGCACGCACGCACGCACGCATGCATGCACGCACGAACGCACACACACACACCCACACCATGTCACTCTGACCCCAGAAAAGTATCATTGAAGATGACGGCTTCAGGCCCCTTCTGTACAGGGCTTCTCCAACCACCATCCTTTTCCTGTCCTCTGCACGCACGCACGCACACACACACACACACACACACACACACACACACACACACCTGTACCTGTACAGACCCGCAAGCTCTCCCTATTTTTAAAGTTGAGATAAAAGCCCTCGTTTACGTCCAGCCACCTGCATATAACCACCAGCCGCTTGTGCACCACAACCTTCCTCCCCCCGCCCCTCCAACCCCTCCTCCTCCTCTTCCTCTGACACACGCATCACTCATCCATCTCACTCAGCCTCCCAGGTCTCTAATTAGGCCCTGGGTGGGTGACACCCTCTGGAAAGTTTGTTTTAACATTGTTCAGTTTTAGCTCCTTTAAGACAGAGGCACAATGACGAGAAAAAAGCAATATATTACACAGAGAAGTAGTGTAAATATGACTGAATTCATCTGATCTGAGCCTTCATGTATAGCTATACAACATCCACTGAAGTAATCACTGTAATGTGGCAACACAATGACAAAGCAATAGCATTAAATCATGAGAAAGAAAGACAAACAGCACTGCTTCATACAGGTGGTTTATCTGGAATTTCACTGTCATTTTTGAGATTTTTACTAAAAGAAAGCACATTTTCACTCATTTGTCTCTTTATGTTCTCATCAAAGAAAAAGCTCATGTGTTACACTTCGACTGGAAGTTAAAGTAGGGTTTGACCTGTTGTGTAATCATTTAATCATTTTAATGCTGTACAGCTGTTTCTGTACCAGCGTATTTCACTCTACAGTTTAAATCATGCAGTTCATCAATACTTGTGTTTGGGTTTGGACAATCGTGTGTTTTTGGGCTCATTCAGGCCATGGTGCCACAGTGACAGTTTCTTTTCATGGTTCGCACAGAAAGGCCTTCAGTGGTTTGTACCTAGGTTATGGCTCCTTAGGCTCCTTATGTTCTAGCTGTGTGTGCACAGCTTCTTCTCCAGGGCCACTATTAAAACATGCACATGAGGTTGATAGGTGAGTGTTACTTGTTGGTATGTGTGATCATACGTGTGTGGTCGTCTGTGTCTTCATGTTCGCCCTCTGCTGGCAGGGATCAGCTGCAGCACTCCATGATCCTCATTTGGATAAAACAATGCAAACAAGAAACTCTGGCCGGATGTAAACTCATGATGAGTTTTATTTCAAAAGTTATTTTTACACAGTCTTTTGTTTCCAAATACATTCATCGCTTTTGTCACCAATTATACAGAGATGAGACCATATTTGAGATTTGAAACTGAGGGTCAAGTCAAAAATAAAGAAATACGAGTAACAATTAAAGGGAAATGCACTTTCAATTTAAACCTTTGACTGAACTTGTTTGCCCAGTTCGATGAGTCTTGAACGACAGGTGGAGTCCTCCATCCTTTGTAACCTGCTATTCGTGTCAGTTTTTTCTTTTCACTTCCACTCCATCAAAGAACAAAAACACACTGAAGGCCTCAAATGTTTCACAACCAAAACAGAAGCAAAATTTAAAGCATCTAAAGCCTTTAAAAAACCACAGCCCGAGCCCTGCAGAAGAGATCATTCTGTTTTAGGAAGTCCTATAAAAGTGTGTGATTCACTGGATGATGCAAAACAGTCTACTAGAAAAGGGCAGAAACCATATATAGTCATTTAAAAAAAAAAGTCAGAAAATCATTGCAAAGCCAGGCTGGAAATAATTTTTGGGCTGTTGTATCATCAGGTTTTTTTTTTTATCCGCGGTACATCTGAGGGCTCATAAAGATGAAATGATGATGCTATAAAAACGTCAATAAAATAAAATAAAAAATGTAAAAATGATAAAGAAAGGTTTAACAATATACTATCAAAATCAATACTGCTTTTTTTAATAGAGACAATAAAATATGAGGGGGAAAAAAGAAAATATTTAACTAATGAAGTCTTTGCTCAAACTCAAACGTAATCTCTTTGCACAACTGTTAGATATGGTTTCAAAACAGTTAATATAGGATTATTTTTTAATGCCTGAAGACATTTTGAAAGGTGATTTATAGGCTTTGTGTTAAAAAAAAAAATTGAATCAATAAATGTCCTGCAAGCTGAAAGTTGGCTCATTTCCTCACTCACACTTGTCTCCCCATTCAGGTGATGTGCTGACCAGTCAGCTTGTCTCAGTGGGATGTTTGGGCAGCTTTGTGAGCATTTTTATAAAAGCAGGCGTCACGCACAAGAAAATGGAATGTGCTATGACAACGTTGACCCAAATGCAAACTGAACAAGACAGGTCATTGCCTGGTCGATGGATGTGGCTCTGACGGAGAGCAACAGGTGGAGGATCCTGCCGGGCCGAATGCTAAGCTCCATGGCCGCCCTTCACATTGACAGACTGACTGTGCAAAGCTGCCACAAATCCTTTATTTCCCCCAATTTAATGTGATTGTAACCCTGTACAAACCACTTTACAGTTTTTCTCAACTGCTAAAACACAAAACCTGCTTCCTGTCGCACAAACACTCAAACCTTTGCGTCATTCCCAGAAGCACACACACATTTCCCAAAACCACAAATACAATTCACCTGTTTCCACACATCTCAAAATTCAATACACTTTCTGCAAAACCTTACGCACAAGTGACCAAATAAATCATTCATTGCACTACATGTTCATTCAGCAAACACCCACTCTCAGTATAATTAACTCAAGTTATTATAACATACGTAAACTCAGAGACAAGACTCTTCTCAAGGTGAAAACAATCAGCCTCAAAATTGTTAATACACCAATCAGAATTGGGGGTCAATAAATAGAGCTTCGAGGCATGCTCGTGTCCTTTGGTACAATGGATCCCAACCATGCAGAGGCTGAGAGACAAGAGACAGGAAGAGGAAGAGGTAGAGGAAGAGGCAGAGGACAGCAAAGACAAGTAATTCCAATGAAATCCATACCACTGTTGTTGATCATGTGGTGGTACATGGGAGGACAATGAAAGCAGCTGGCCAACTAGTCCAGCCAAACCTAAGCCGTTTCACAGTTGCATCCATTGTTCATACTTTCAGGAGGGAAAACGGGTCATTTGCCTCATTGCCACTATGTATTGTATCACAGCTCATGCACAGTAATGCTGGAGTACATATAGACTGAATATCCACCGTACGTTGTGTAGTTTTCCTACAGTATACTGTGCTAGAGTACACCTTAGGTCAGTAATGGTAATTTTTGCAGAACTGAGAGGCAGCCATCTATTGGAGGCAGGCGGTGATTGCTCACTGCTGAGCAGGACACTGCCTTGGTAAACCATGATTCAATCTCACAAAAAAGCGCAAAAGGGGCCGCAATGTCATTGGACACCAAGCAATCATCCAAGTTCCCGGTCAGAGGGGGGGCAACATCACCATGTGCAGCCATTCGTAACCGTGGCGTCCTCCTCCGGCATACTGTACTGGGTCCATACGAAACTGCACTACTCCTTCAGTTTCTAGATCAGCTGCAGATTGACATTCTCCAACAACAAGAAGAGCCAGGGCAACCAGAGCAAGCTCAATATGTTGTCATTTGGGATAACGTGAGCTTCCATCGGGCTGCTTTGTTTCCACCTGGTTCAGTGACCACCCCAGGTTCAGGGTCCTTTTTCTGCCAGCATACTCTCCTTTTCTGAATCCAATAGAGGAATTTTTCTCAGCATGGCAGTGGAGTGTCTATGACCACAACCAATACACACAGCACAATCTCCTGGAGGCCATGGCGAATGCATGTGAAGATATTTCTCTGGAATCTATCCAGGGTTGGATCGGACACACAAGGGGATGTTTCCCATCATGTTTTACATAATGTGTGATGTTGAAATACAATGGCCTGACCCTAACCTGAGAAAAGATCATGCTGATATTGATGCCGATGCTGATGAACCTGTATTTGCTCAATCTAGAAGTGCTGTGAAAAAAAATGTCATTGACATTTTGGTGTCAGTGTGTTGAATTAATCCCTCCTGTGTGTAGCAAACACTAATGTAGTCTGTGTTTTGACGGCTTGAGTGTATTGTCTGAGGGTAAAGACTGATTGGGACCCAGAAGTTAGATGTTTGGACTGTTGGGAGTGAGTTTTTTAAATTGTGTGTGAAGTTTTGAAAAAATGGTGAGTTGTTCCAGGAATTGTGTCTTAGCAATCAAGAAAAAACTGTAGTAATAACAAAGTCTGAATTTGTGAGTGTTTTTTACAGGGTGCAAATGTGAGTGTGATTGGGTTTGTCTTGCCTCTCCTTCACCCATTGTCAGGATAACCTTCACCTTAAGTCAGAAGAACTGGAACCATGATGAAGGGATTGAAGTGATGAATTGTGCGAACGGTGTTTTGGTGTTTTTGAGGCTCCAGCCAGGACAGTTTGCTGTGAACAGAGTTGTTGTTGTTGACATTCCAAATCACAAATCATTAAATATCTGAGTGAGTTTTACATTGTGAAATGTTTCTCATGAGTCACACTGTTTTTCAATTTATTTTTCATTCAGTTTTTCAAAAACAATTTTAAAGCCTCTGGAAACATTTCCGTTGCTTTTTCTGAAGAAAGATGGGACATGTATCACTCCTGAAATTTGTTTGGCCACTTCAGGTGCCACCGCACATTTGAACTTTTGACCTGATCGGCAGCGAGGGTTGTTCATTTTAGTTCTTTTACTTTGTCACTTGACTTACATCACTTTTGGTAACTGGCATAGTCAGAAATAATACATTGGGTGTGCACAAGCAAATATTGGGTGTGCCAAATTCATTACTGGGAAAGGCATCAAGGTCAGGTCAGTAAGTTGTGTTGGGTGTGCCGGCTGCCTCTGTGGGTGGCACCAGCACACCCTGGCACACCCGTGGCTACGCCAGTGCTTTTTGTGCAGTGCCATTCTATTTCTTTAGTTTTTATTGGTGGTTTAATTTTCTTTCTAATTTAACATTTAATAATGTAATTTGAGTAATAAATTAATCATGAGAGACAAAAATAAATTATTATTAGTATCTTGATAAATGTGTGGCAATTTTTAGGGGGAAAAACCTGTGTGTTTGTCCAAATCCACTGCACCCGAGCTCCAACAAGACCTCCCAACAACCGGTTTGAAACGAGGTTTATTCCAAATCTTAAATAGCCGCTTGGAAGGAGTCAGACACCTTTTTTCACCTGGTCAGAGCAAACAAAATTGTCCTGTTTTCTTTCAATTTGAAGGGGTGTGTTTTCTTCAGAGAGCTGTCAGAAGGAATGCAGAAAGTGGTCCCGGCACTGAATAAGCCTCCAGATATGCTCTGATTGAGCACAAACATTTCCAGGTTAATTTAGCTTTGTGGCATACATTGGGAACAGATCATTGTTTTACTATGTAAGTGTTTTTGCTTTCCTTGTCTAACTTGACAACATCGCAAACATCCAGTGTTGAGGGATTTCTTTCCTTTGTCCCAAAACACAATGCATCACAGAAATAATGTAAAGAGCTGTTTAGAAACATAAGGCTGACAATGCAATCTTTGGCATAGCTGCAGTGTTTACAGGGGTAAACACTGAGGGGGACACAGAGAGTAGTGACATTGTTTTTACTATGAGGGGTTCAACAGTTTGCAGTCAACAGAAATCTGTAGCGTACATTCTGTCATAGTCCATGATTCCAGACTCAGGCCACAGAGTGCATGGACAAAGGTGCGTTTGCAGGTTTACGGTCTGGGCCTGTAAACAAGGCAGCCTCTCGTGGAGTCACTTCTAAGACATCAAGCTGTGGTGTTTGGAGCGCCTCTCATTCTACATCAGTTTGCACCGATTCTTTCACTCAGGCACGCACGCACACACGCATGCACGCGGTGGTGCGAGCTGCTCTTTTTAGGTTCTTATCTGTTGCATGTTGATGATTGTGAAGTAATCTGTCTCTTAATATCACAGTGGAGCCTTTCAGCCCCACACTCAAAGGAAGAGTCACTGCAACCTTTCTTCTTATACACGAAAATGACTGGAAAGTAACCTGGTGATACCCTAGCTGCTGAATCTATGCAATTAGCTGGAGATGAGCGAGGTTGGGGGTATGAATAGTGAAGAGATCTCTGACCTTGTGAGTTGAAATGGAGGAAGAGAGAACAAATGATGAATGATGATCAAATGACCAAATGATGAATGATGAATGATGACCAGAATTCACAATGAGAATGAGAGGGAGGAAACAAAGAAGCCTCAGCGCTCCTGGGATATTAATCACTCATTCTCAGATACACAGAAGAAACCTCAGAAGATTGCCAAGAGAAGGCGATCAAGTGTGTCTGAACAGGAAACAACAATCTGCCTTCAGGGTGTGAAGTATGGAACATACAATACTTAATATTCAAGTTTTAAAGTGCACAAACCATAATAAGTGAGTGATTGTATGAAACCAGTAAAATCACCTGAATATACCTTTCATATCACACTATTACTGCATACGAACATGTAAGACTGTAATGCAATCACTAAGTATTAGCATGGACATAATTACGGCACTGATGTCTGAAAATGTGCACAAAAAAATGAGGCTGAGACAAGTCCAGACCAGTATCAACTACTATGGTTTCACTTGAAAGATATGCAGCCTCTCTGTGTGTGGTGCCTCTGTGTTGCTACTCAGAGCATTTCAGCCTGTTTGCACACCCACACTGAGCCACACAAAAACAAATCCTCAAAAAAAAAGAAACTCCACGTACACAGAACAGAGATTTAATTCTTTCTTTAGCATATCTCCATCGAACAAGCTCCAAGTACAAGATAAGGGGAGAAAGGGGGGCAAAGACAAACCAAGCTTGAAGGAATATGTGCCTTTTGAAGTTGTCTTTCTTCTTGGAATTAGCTTTGGCATAACGCGGCTAGTTAAGCAGATCATTAAGTTTAATGGCTGGCGAGGATTGCAAAGCTTTATCTCTGATGACAAGAACAAAGTTCTTGATGATCCAGGGGATTTTGGAGCTGGATTTGATGGGAATTCCCATGCCTGCTGGAACAATTTACTTTGAAACATTTTGATCTATGCTAACAGACAGGTGTTATCATAAATCTGGAGTCAGGGACTTATTGACTCAGCTTTACACAAGGGGATTCGCAACAAATGGGGATAAAGATCTCCTTTGACAGATAATATCCAGAAACTGAAGGTTCTTCCCGCCAGACGCCAGTAGTTTCACATCTGCTCGCGACGAATATTGAATGATTTTGGCATAAATGGTGTGAGAGAAAAACTCACTTTTAAATCAGTGTTATAAAAATTAAACATCCCATAATATCAGGGATTTCTGACACATTTGACTAATCTGACATTTAATTGTCTTGGAAACAGTCCAAAGTGAAAGAGCATTCGTCAGCTTCACCATGAGAGAAGTCATCATTTGAACCCACTCAATAACTTGTGTGGATCAGATGTAAGACTGGCTCTTTAAATTTGGCTAAAGTCATTCCAGGTTTGGAGGAAGATGCTCTATAATCTAAGGCTACTATTTCTTGAAAGAAACCGATGACCAACATTGTGTAGGCTACATAAAGACAAGCTGACATTGCTAATGAGGCTCCCAATGCTTCACGAGTGAAGATGCCAATGTTACTGACACCTGACTGTTTTTGAAGGCACTTTCTGGATGATGGAGTTAGTTTGAAAATAATGATATACCAAGCAGGAGTTTAGCGCAATCTTAATGAATGAAGACAACAGTTTTATTGACAATTAGCTCTGCGGCTGTCAAACTGTTTGAATTTACAGCAAAGGTAAGGAGTAAAAACCCCACTGGAACCTAAGTAACTAGAACTGTGTTAGCAATGCCATCTCAATAATCACTCAGTGCCTGCCAAACATCAAAAAAGACTTGTTCGACATTAGCATGATGTCACCTCTGCTGACCTCTGCTGGATCAAACAAACATGAAAACCCTCATATACTGCTATTCAAGCACTGTGTTACTATGTATTGTGAAACTCAGGGTTGCCAGGTCTGTTTGGAGGTTTGACAGTCTCTTCAGTTTAGCCTTGTGGCCAAGCAACCCAAGCAGCCACCCTTATTTGTTTATTCGAGGGCCGGCTCGCAGTGCAGCTTAACACCACTGCAATCTGAAACACCTCAGTTGAATCTTTTCTGATGATCTCATAAAGCCTGAACATTGTAAGATTGTGGAAGGTGACCATAAGATAGAACCTGGTTCGAGTACCAAACAAAGTGGCGTCCGACCCTGTGCAGCATGCACACTTCCCTCACAGTTTCTCACATATGTGGCAAAAAATGCAGCAGATGTCGAACATACATACACTACTGCCTTGGCCAGGTCCCTGAGTAAATAACAGGACCACACAACAAGCCACAAGGCTGTAAATAAGATCTGATCAAAGCGGATGGAAGGAAATCACAGGAGTTCCAGGCTGCTTTTCAACCTCGGAGAGTAGCGATATGGAAAGCAGTGCGGCGGGTCACAGGGGAGAAGGGCTCATATTTGTAAATACTGAACTTATTCAAAGTGGAAACAAACAGCTGCGACTAAAAACAACTTCATCTTTGCATGCTGGAACAGATGCCAGAGTGAGCATGTTTATTCATGAGAAGGCATGAGCTGTGCAAAGAAGTTTTCTCTCAAAAAGGCTGAGAAAAGTAGGAGGAATGCTGCTAAAGGATTATTGCCAATGATTTTTCCTGTGATTAGAATAAGCTTTGAAATTATTTTGCCTTGAGGTGAAAAAAAGGCAAACACCAATAATTCTTTATATATTTCTCTCCTCGCTCACTTCTTTGTCACTGCCTTTCAGTGCTTTGCATCTGAATTGCTTCGAATCAGGAAATCACTTCCACCCAGTTGTTTTGTTTATAGTAACACAAGTTTTCAAGAGCCTGCAATGAATTTATATTTGGTCCAAGCTATGTTGTGCATCTCGCTCCCCTGGCAATGTACGATTCCACAAGCTTACCATTGAGCCCCCCCAGTTTCCCCGGTGCCATCTGATGGATTTGCTTTGTAATGACTTTCTGTGTTGGACCTGGCCGATGAGGCAGGGGTGGCTGGGGCATGTTGGGCCTGTTTTGCTCTGGTACGCTCATCTGTGGTGTAGTAAAGTGAGGTATCTGCCTTTTCTGTGGCCTGGGAGAATGACGTTCTCCATTATAAAAAGAACTGACTCCAATGAAAAATGAGCCTCGGTCTCAACGACCAGTGGATTACAGTGCCTCGGGGGAGGGAGTTCAGCCTGGAGATGTAGAATGTGGAGGGGAAGGAATAGTATCTGGTTGTCGGGGGATGAAGTTATATTGAGTGTTAATGTCAGGAGCAGTTTGTGTCTGTGAGAGTCGCATCTTTGGGGCTGCATCCTTATTCTAAGGATGTTCAGCTCTCAGTTGTCTCTACATAAAGTTTAGGATGCATTTTCTTCTGCAGGTGAAAGTCTGATTAAACCCACGAACATTGGTTTTGATTCACATAAACAAAGCCTGTAAACACTCATATTCAATTTCAATACTGCAGCAGAGCGAAGTGATGAATAACAAGACATGAGAATAAGAAAAACAAGTTGTTTCTTATAAACAATCCAAATGAATGTTTGATCTTCTTCAGACACTTTACCCACCAGGTGGTCACATGAAGCTGGACCACACCCCTACTGTCATTAACCCAAAAACTCAAATGTTTCAGTAACTCATCAGCTGAACCAGCGGGTTTTCAGACTGACTGAGGAAGGCAGAGTCACTGGACAGGTCCCAAACTCAGAGACAGCATGAGAACCAGACAGTGATGGGCCAAGAGCATGGCTACTGTCAAAAAGGAAAAAGTAGTACATAACTTTATTCTTCATTTAGCAGGGTTGGTTTGTATTTTGTTCTGTTTTATTGGTGACATATCTTATTTCCTTACCTCATTTTATAGTGTTGTTGTTAATTTTCAGTTGTAGTTTTGTCACTTAAAGATATTTTCACAAAGTGATTCCAATCTGCTGTAATAATTATGTTATTTATATCTACTAAAGTGACTTAAGTGAGAACAATTCTCCTGATGACCTACTGTGATGGAACATAATCAGTCTGAATTTAATTACAATCCAGAGGTCCAAGTTGTTGTTGCGAGAAACTGCACCTCTCAGAGCCACTGTAAAAAGCTGACCAAAAAGCATAAAGGGAAACACGGTGACAGTCTGACACTGTCAGCTGATGCTCCTCAGTGCCTTTACTTCACAGAGTCTGTGGATCGTGGATCCGCTCTCATGTTGGGAACTCCACAGCACACAAGGCACTCGTCCATTCGCTGCTCACAGTCCCAGTGTGCCCGAAGGTGACACTCCTTCAGATAGCAACACTTGCCATCTGAAGGAGTGTCACCTGTGCCACTTTTTCTAAGGATGTTTCAGGGCTGATGGGACTTTAGATTCCACTTGAGGTCAGAGTATTTGCCTTCCAGTTTGAAATTGCTATTTGTAAAAAAAAGCGGAGCTTTTGTTTCTCTCTGCCTGTTCCAATGCTCAGAGATCATGTTGCTTGCGACAAACCTCTGTGTTTTGGCAAACACCTTAATCCCAGAAGCAATCTTGACTTCAAACTACACCTTGAATTAGGAGTTAACATCAGAAAGTGCTGCTCAGCCGTGAGGCATTAAAAGGCAGGGGGACAAAGTACACCTGCAAAGCTGGGGTTGACATGAAACAAAAAAGCACACCCAAAACAAAGCCCTCATCCAAACGCCACTTCAGAAGCCTTTCTTCATAATCCAAGTATGTAGAGCTGATCTGAGAAATGGGAAAAAGTCCCACGTGAAAGGAACAGGCCTCTGCGGAGTGTATTAGCATTTACTTGTGTTTGGATATGATTGAACTAATTACAGCGGGTTGTTGAGACGTTAAGTGAGCATAAACATTCAGAGTTGGAATAGGTCTCCGCACAGATATAAAGAAAAAGAAACACCCTTGACTTTCATCTATGTGCAATTGATCAGCATAGGACTCTGCAAACAGTTGCGACGGCTTGCTCCACTGCCTCGCTTGTAAGTACTGACTGACACATGAAAGGGAGGGAATTAGCACCCAGTTTGGAGATTACAAAGCCAGCAAATCAAATCTGAGCTGATAGTGCAGAAAGAGCTCAGACAAGGGGATGCAGCGGCCTGCTGGAGCCGGGTCAGGATCCCGGCACAGGGAAGTAACAGCATAGGAAGAAACAAGCATGTGGCTCATTGCAGCTCATGAGGAGCAACAATGTGATCATACGTGTAAAAAAAACAATGAGACCCCCGAGGCACATCAGAGTGAGAGTGGTCACTGTCTGTAGGAGCAAGTAATAGATACAGCATTGCGCAACTGATGGATGAGCAACAGTGTTCACATACAGCCAGGACTTCAAAGCTCTCCATGTGCAGTGCACCAGGTTATTTGAATTAGTCTTCAAGAAGAACCCCTCTTCCTCCTCAGCAGCTGGACCCGTTCTCCTCTTGCACCCTGGGATCAGCTACATGAGACCCTGGCGCACTCTGCCCCCCACCCCCCACCCCCACTCCCCTCCCACCCACTCCAAATGGCTTTGTTTTGGGGAAAAGGAGAGGTGAGTCAGGGTCAAAACGGAGGAGAAGACCATGAGGTAACATGAGATGCTGGTTGGGGGGGCGGGACTGGCTGCACTACTGGATGAAGCCCGCCTGCCAGAGGGAACGTTCAGCTTGCATTTTGGAGCTGCAACAGTAGCAGATCTGCTCATATGCATGCAAAACAAAACATCATGTCAGTCACTGTTTTTCCAAAAGGTTCACTCGACCACGGTTTGCCAAACAAAAATGTGAAATGATTTGAGTGTTGACAGGCTGACCTTTCTGTAACATTGGTGGATTGCAGTCACTCAGTGAAGCCCTCAGTTTGACTGAGAGCTGCCGTCCCACACATCGACCCCATTGGAGTTCAAAGTTTTCAACCAAAGACCGATCAGGTCCATTATACACTTAACATGAGCGTGAACACATCTGGTCCTATTTTCAACAGAAGGGAAGTGTAGATTGTAATGATGATATCTTAGTGTTGTTGACACTCAGCTCTCTCCCCAAGAAGACCGGGCATTCAGCCGTGCAGAACCTGGATATAAAAACAATCACAGCATTGCTCCTTTTACTTCACTTCCCTCAGTTGTCACCCCATGCACCATTTACTGCAACCTGGAGGCTTTCCAAGCTAAACAAGGAGGTAAACACCAGGCAAAACACACTGTGAGCCAAACACCCAAGGCTTGTTCACCTGGGTCAGAGTGTCAAGTGAGGACTGTCTTCCTACTGGTCAGCACCACTGCATCTTAACCCTGGTCCAAAAACATATTTGTCGCCGTCGGCATCGACTCTACCCGTAATCAAAGAGGACTTTGATGGTTAGAACAAGCCTGCTCTTGGGTCACCATCTGCTCTGGTTTCTCTTTTCTCTCTCTGATAATAAAAAAAAAAGAAAGGAGAGAAAAAGTTGTGATATCAACATCTAAATTTCAAGAAAAACATGAAAAGAAAACAATCAACTGACAAGATGATGCCTTTTTTTTTCACAATCCACTCGCTTTTTGCATTTGCTCCTTAAATGATGGATGTCCTCACTACTCAGATTTATTTTAAGAAAAAGATGGATTCACAATGTGACTCCCTGCTATTACACATTGCTCAAAAGGAAAAAAGGGAAAGTTTAATTAAAGTTGACCACAGCAAGATTGTATGGTGACCTTGCATTTGGGTTTGCAATAATAGATGTTTATTGCTTGTATTTTTGAACTTCACTAAAAGATAATATTAACTTGCAAAACAGAGAAATAAATATTGCCAGGCATGATGCAGGCCTTTGCATCCGTGACCTACTGCCACATCTAAACAGGAGGAAATTGAATGGAGATTTATTTTGCTTCATTTGTTGCACCAATAAGCTGAAAGAGACAAGATGTGTTGCAAAGGAAAAATTCATTTTGAGCTACCTTTAGCGGTCATCAAAGGTTGTGTTCTGTCGCAGACGGCCATGTGAAATAAAAACACACAGACACAAAGCCAAACACACACACACACACACACACATATACACACACACACACAAGTACATACACACAGACACATACAGCGGGGAAAATAAGTATTGAACACGTCAACATTTCTCTCAAAAAACAAATTTCTAATCGAGCTATTGACATGAAATTTTCACGAGATGTCGGCATCAACCCAAGTAATGCACACATACAAAGAAATCCAAACATTTATGTCCATAAATTAAGTTATGTGT
>JAUESE010000015.1:16780187-16791225 GCA_032274725.1 Malacoctenus triangulatus | reverse complement strand
ATCTCACAGTGTGGGAAGGAGAAGCAGGATCACTCGAGAAGACTTATTGTGTGTGTGTGGCACCAAATAAAGATGTTGGCCTTGTTCATGACACAGCCCCAAAGGTAAGTTGTATCCTCTCTTGGTTTTGTCTGTTTGGACAAAAATCACATTTCATGAAGGGGTGACTGAAGAAAAACACTTGATGAATTCATAACAGATTGAAGCCACAAACAGAATAAACAAAATATTTTAAAAAAATGAATGAGGCCAATGTGTGTTTTGAATATCGAATCAGATTTTTCTAAAAAATGACTGCACCTTTGTGCTCTGTTTGTTATGCAATGTTGAAAGGTGATTCTACTTCTTATTATGCTCCAAAACCTTTTTTTACCGGTCGATTGAAGCCTGCTGAAGTCGGTCACGTTTGAACTTGTGGTGTGCTGACATAAACCCACCGCAGGAGGGCGATACTTCCCGGTGAACACCCCGGAAGCTGCGGTCCCAGATTCGTTGTCTTGTCTCCCCCAGTGTAGCGAAGAGCGTTACTGTCCCACCATAGACACTTTCGACGGACAAACGAACGTCTTCCTGCCAATCACCAGGAAACAGGCAAGTCAAACGCCGGCAGGACAAATGTTGGGACACGAAGCAGCAATGGAGGAGTCAGCGTGGACCAGCGGCTGCGTCCTCCGGCAGCACCTATAGGCAGCGGCCGAAAGAGGGGGGGCTCCTTGAGGGACAGACATGGATTCCCTCTGCACCATTTTAGCGTCTTTAGCAGTTTTTTTGTTTTTGAAATGGATGAAAAAGAGGAGATATTGCACCGACCTGAAAAGATTGGACGGCAAAACCGTTCTTATTACAGGTAAATGAGTATGTTTGGTATGTTTCCCTGCAACCTCGTTTGTCACAGACTTTGTCGTGAAAGGCAGGGCCCAGTCTGGGCAGGTCACCTGTCCCTCACAGGACAAACAGGGGGACAAAACGTAACTCTACCAAACAATGTTGAGTCCACAACTGACCTCCTGGTCGTGTTAGTCACTGGGAACAAACCGGAGCAGCTGCACAAGAAGATCCATCAAAATCTGCCCAGACGAATGCTGGAGATGAAGTCACGTTCACAATGGATCTGAGACATCATGTTAATGCTGCAATAACGTCACGTTGACTGAATAGTAGAATCTACATTCAGCTATCCAGTCAGGCTGTATCTCAATACATCACACATTGGTCATTACAGTATCCACCAGTGACATAAGCCGTTCACAAATGATGATTTCAGTGCTGTAGTGTTTCCAGCTCTGTGTACTCATGTTCTGGACGTCGAGGTTTTGGCCAATCCGATAGCACCACATCGCTACACACTCACCTACGTGCCAAAGCAGATGTGTGTGTCTGAGGTCTGAGTGTGTATTGTAGGAAATTGTTGTGTCAGTGAATCAGATGAAGAAGTCAGGCTGACAGAAACTGTGTTTGTGATACTCAGAACTGCACACTTACAGAAAGTAGAAACAGAAAGACCAGAAGTTGATGTACGTGTCTGTTTGCGACACTCACAACTTCTGGATTTTCTGTTCGTTTATTCCTACTAAAGTGCATGCGTAGTGTCCATTCCTGCTCTCAGTGCACCTTGGTGTCCTCTTCAAGTGAATGGTGGACTTTCACGTAATGGTCACCTGCCTGCTGTCATTCCAGGGGGAAATTCTGGCATCGGCAAGGAGACGGGCATCGCCTTGGCGAGGAGAGGCGCCCGTGTCGTCATCGCGTGCAGGGACCCCGACAAGGCCAGCAACGCTGTCAGGGAGATCAAGCTGAAGAGTCACAGCCTCAATGTGGACCACATGGAGCTGGATCTGGCCAACCTGCGCTCCGTACGGGAATTCTGCAAGCGCTTTCTCCTGACTGAGAAAAGGCTGGATGTGCTGATCAATAACGCAGGCAAGAGTCTCCAGCAGGGCTCCTCAAATACAAATCTTGAAGGTCCACAATTGTTTTTTTCAAACAAGCATGGGTCCATTTGTTAATGTCGGTCAAGTACAAGGCAGGTGGTAAAGGCTGTTTTCTTTTGTCCAAACATAAATACAATGAACAATCTGTTTAAAGGTTGAATATGGATGATTTTTATTAAAAGCTATATTTTTAAAAAAATAATACCTCAAAAAGACGTTTAGAGGGGTGCGGAATGGACATATACTGTTTCCTTAAAAATATATATTTCTCCTGAAATTAATTCTAATATAAGTTTCAACGGGTTCGACAATGGCGATGTGTTTACATCTACAAGCCAATCAGGGTCGTCATAACGGCCTCTATTCTGGCTCACAGCTCGTCTCTTGGCAATACACTGGCTGTAATTATTTTTGGTTGTTGTTGCAACTACAACCTAGAAACGCTACAGGCCGCTATCGTGTTCGTATTACATATTCAACCGAGGGGGATCTTGCCCGGGGAGTAATTCAATGCAGGACCGCCACTGCACACACACAGCGCACAAAGCGCATGCAGTAATTGAATACAACAGAAGTTAGAACTTGGGAGATATTTGACTAAAAACGAAACAGAATTTAGCGATGGATCGACGATTAATGCAAATAATGCGTGTTAAAAAAAAGTTGTTTTAATTCTCGTTTTTTGTTGTTTTTTTTAAAGTGCCGTTTGCCCTGGGTCCGCAGAGAGGTGTGCTGCGGTCCGGTGGTGGAGCGCGGCCTGCTAATTGAGGACCCCGGGTGTAGATAATAGATAAAGATAAAAGCAGGGGCCAGAAATGGTGCTCCACGTGTGAGGAGGAGGCTTCTGTTGATGACCAAAGCGCTGCCGGAGAGTTCAATGAGCAGCACCATTTGAAATGTTTCTGTCTACTCTCCTCATGTTCCTCAGGCATGCCTGGTGTCCTCGACTGGACGGACGATGGCTTCAGCATGTGCTTTGGCGTGAACCATCTGGGTCACTTCCTGCTCACCAATCTGCTGCTGCACCGCCTGAAGGAGTGTGCCCCCAGCCGCGTGGTGACGCTGACCTGTTCAGGCTACAAATTCCAGAAACTGGACTTCCAGGACCTCAACTACAACCTGCTGCCCTTCTTTACCTACTGCCGTAGCAAACTGGCCAACGTCTACTTTAGCCAGGAACTGGGCCGCATCACTGAGGGGAAAGGAGTGACGACTTACACGGTGAATCCCGGTAAAGGTTCTCCTCCCACTAATGCCAAGCTCTGAGCCAAAATGTCTCCCAAGTCAGGGACATGATTTTTTTGCATGCTTGTTATGTTTTACATCAAGAAGGTGTGATTGTCCAACATGTGGCCTCCCTCGGTCAATAGGTGGTGCTTCTCTCTCCAGTCCTCCCCCTCATGTCTGCGTCTCTCTGCTGTGACTCCAGGTTGTGTCAAGAGCGGTTGGACGCATCACTTCTCCTTCCTGTTCCGGGTGCTGATGCAGGTCATCATGTGGTTGTTCTTTGTGCCATGCGAGACGGGGGCGCAGACGGTGGTCTACTGCGCTGTGTCCGACGAGGCCGCCAAACATGGCAGCGGTTACTTCGTGGACTGCCGGCCCACCACTCTCAGACCTTTTGCGCGAGATGCCGGTGTAGCAAAGAAACTGTGGGAAGCGAGTGAGAGACTAGTGAAACTGGCCTGAGGCCAGTTGATTGGGCCACCCAGAGTGACCAAACCTCACGATTTGACTTGACTTTTTGTTTTTAGTGTTTCTCTGTTTGAATTTGAGTTTTTGTTTCAAATGTTTCAAATGTTCAAATGTAAATGAGAACATTGGTTCACAGTGTTTGTTGCTTTCAGGAGAACATGTTAATGTTATTAAAACTATCAGCTCATTCATTCTAGCACCTGTGTTCTGTTTCCTGAATAATAATTGTAAAAAATGCATAATAGGTTGATGGAGAAATACAAAAGTCGAGCAACTTATACTGAAATTGAATTCCCATGATTAAAAATCTCAGATATCAGTGTTAAAATGAAAGAAAAAAACACAAACACGATCTTATTGCCATGGCGATGAAGGATCATGTGTAGCATTCAGAGCTGCACAACAATCAGGGCTGCTGATTTCTCCCTTGACTGCCCAGGAGGCTGTGGAGGGGCTGTCTGCTGCTTTAGGACTGCTTGACGTGTCTCTGCACCACGGTTGATTTGGAGTCCAGCCTTTTACCAACACACTCACACTCCATCAGGCCTATCAGCAGAAATGACCACACTGTTTGTCTGGGGGACACAGTTACATTATTGCCCAAAGCTAGAAATGTGGCACTTCCTTTTCAAGGGGGGGGGGGTGTCTAAACTAGATATTGGGTGGATCTTTGCTTTTTTTTTGTACTTGTACTTTTTGTTGCATGAAACACACAATAAAAAGCCATGAAACACGAGCTCAGCAGAGATCTCCCAAGCCATGTGCAGTCTTTTGAGTTTGTTTGGAAACAAACATCCACTGCAGTTTTTATTTGAATGGTTGTTTTATTGTTAACACCTTAACACATTTTCCTTGAAGTTAGAGAAACACGTGTAGCACGTACGATTACAGAGCAATAATCCGAAGAACTAGAGGATTAATATTACTATACAGAAGAAACCCAAAGTGAAAAAAAAAGACAACTCCAGAGAAAAACGGTGGAGGAAGGTCAGAAACAGAAGAGAGGAGAAAGACATCCTGCCAAGAGTAGCGCACTCAGTGTTGTCAGTGCAACTTTAATTCCTGGCTGGAGAAAGAAGATGGCTGAAGTTTAGAGGCAAAGCTAAAAGCTCACTGAAGCTTCATGTGATTAAAAAACAAAACAAAACCAAACCAAACTGAGGAGAGCTCACACTGACCCCAAGAAGCTGGAGGAAGACAGTGCATGCAGCGCTGCACACGACAGAGGCCAATAATCCACATGTAAGGATGGACTGCCTGCTTGATGATTCATTACTGTGCAGCCACTTCAAAATGCCAGCCTGCTCCCCATTTGTGCGTTTGTGCTTTACTCTGTGCAACAGCGCTTCCTGCTGGGAATAACGCCTCAAACATATGGGCCTCTGGTTGTGTTCCTCCAATGTTGAGAGCGGCCCTCAGGTCTCCTCATATTCTCACCGCAATGAACAAAAAAAAGCTGCTCTGCACTGATAACACAGAGCCACTTAGAAAAGCATGCAAATTCACCGTTATCAGTATAACTTCCTCACAGTCACCCTCAATGCTGCAGTCTCCTATGAAGTAATCCTTAGCATTATAATCATCTTCATTATATCATCTCAAGACAAAAAAAAAGTTCTATGCACTTAAAAAGCTGAGAAAATAGAGAAAGATGGAGTATACCAGCATACCAGCATTCAGTGGAAAGGATTAAAGGTAAACAATTGAAAAAAAGTGTCTTTTGAAATTGTCATGCAAAGAAAATGTCAGCTATGCTGCTCGTCGTGTTGCAGTTGTGTAACACTGTGTACTCTCTCATTTTGAAATGTGATTCTTAAGTTAATTTTCAAGGCCAGTTACGCACGAAGCAGAACAGAACACCGTTTGTACTTTACACGCTGGTAACCCATTTTTGTTCCAGGAGGTGGTGGCTGGGCTTCAAGTTGGGGAGGTCAGGGTCGTGTTTGGTTTGCACAATTACACACAAAGGGCTTTTAGATAACCTTTGATCTTTTTAAGCATCAGAAAAAGTGCAACGCACATGAACAATGTCACGAGTACAACACAACTTGTCGATGGGTCACCTTGAACGGACATCAACTCTCTTCAAAAAAATGTTGTGATGATCACGATGTTTCCAAGCTGTGCATTTACTGTGCTGTGTTTACACACCAAATCAGATGAGTCTTCAAATGTGATGTTCTGAGCCACTCTAGCATCAAGTCTGTCCTCAGTGTAAAATGAGATGAATTCAGTCTCAGTCTCCAACAGATGAAATCGTAAACGCAAAGGATTTCCCTGGAATGGCCAGACTCGATGCTACAGTGACTCCACTACACCACTCAATGTGGAACGATGTCAAAAATCTTGTGCCTCGTATTTTAAATTATTCAACCGAAGTTTGCAGGCGAACTAGTCAGCCACAGTCCGCCTTATTACGACTTTGAACTAATCACTATAGCACCTTGTCTGCCTTCACTACGACATAAAAAGATGAGGCAGTAGGTGCATAAAGTGGTGGATCAGTAACTACCAAACTACCAAACTCAGGAATTGATGACACACTACAGTGACTCACTACCACCACCTCATGGAGAAATTTGTCATGTCTGAAAGTGTTAGAAGTTAGAAATGTCCCACTTTGGTAAAGTAGGAGTGAGCTCAGTGGATGAAAAGCAACACATTAAAATCAAATTTATAAAACGAGAGCAAATTATAAGAAGAGAAAAGAAGTCGCTCTGAGTTGGTCATTACAGAAAAAACACATGCAGAATGCAAATTCAGTGTACGATACATTCAAAAACAGACTATATAAAGCAATGTCCATTTAAACAACAAGAACTGTTACATTGAAAAACAAAAAGAAAACAAAGTACAATAAAAAATAGTCACTAACATAAATAAATAAATATGCAAAATAAATAAAAGCCTGAGGGCCTGTTCACCAAATCAACTGCCCGCGCTCTCAATATCTTGGACAAAGCCAATAGGGGGCGAGACAATTGTGAAAGGCAGCCAATGGTGCATGAGCAAAGTACAAAGTACAAATCAGTTTTCAGTGCTGCAATGTTTGTCGGTTGAATCGTGCCAGCTGCTGGCACCACCACACTGAAGTCATATAAAAGCTGGTAACACTTTATGGTGACACACAAGTCAGAATGAAAAAACAACAGGAAAATGCATGAAACAAAATTCAATCATAAGAACAATAAAATGGAGGACAGGAGGCGAGGGACTGATGTGTTGTCTGAAATAAAACCTTCCTCTCTCGCACAGCACACAAGCCTCAATGTTTCCTAGGAGGTTCAGAACAAAAACACACGGAGAGCAACGGTGGACATGCTTGCAGACACACAAATATGCACGCATGCAAATTGCACCCAGTGGCAGAACACCGTCCCGAAACAACCCACCACCAACCATTTATCCTGAATGATTTGGGCCTTAGCAGCTACGTGAACAAAGGTTTCAAACCGCTTTAAAGAATCAAATGGCCGTCAGTGTCATTCTGAGCAAGACTACATGATGTTGTGTGTTTCACACAGCGCAGAGATTTGAGGCAAAAATATCCTCACTTTTATGAAAAGGGCTCAGGGTCATCATTCAGCGGTCGCCAAGCAACACCAGGAGCCGCCAACAGTGCATCCCCACCTCCCCGAGTACCATTTTTGCATGGCAAGCACAGAAAAAATAAAAGCAAGAGCCCTGTTGGGGGACATGAAAGCTTAAGAACCGCTTGCTGTGCAGCAAAACAAAGGCAGAGATGTGAGGTGAAAGGTCAACCAGGTTGACCAAGCAGAGCATTAGCCTGCTGGGCTCCTGTCCAGAGACTTGTAGTGGTGCAGTGATGTTTGGCAGACACAGCACCACATTTCTTTTCACTTTAGCTAATAAAAAAAAAAAAAAAAAAAAAAAAAACCCTCAATATTACACAGACATTTCAGCGTAACATTATCACCAACCTGCCTTTTTTGGTGTATGGCTAGTATGTAGCTTCAGAAGATGCATTACAAAATTACAAAGCATTACCAGACTGCTGCTACATCTAGTTAAAGGTGATCTAATGCATCTTGTTGCACAATGTAATTTATCACAATCACAATCTATTCATGTCAATGGTGGCCAAGTATTAAATAGGTTACGTCTCCCAGTAAACAGTTGTAAAAACCTGGTGTGTACAAGCTGACAGCAGCTGGACACGGACTTGCATGGATGGCCGTCCGCCTGTGGGGCAAAGCAGCAGCCCCATTACTAGAAAGAGGCTCGTGTCAAATTACAGACACTTAATGCTGCTAGCTTGCAGGCTGTGGAAGGAGGGAAACTGAACCAGCTAACAGCCTGTTCTGGACAGCAGATGAGAATCATTTGCACAGTTTGACAGATGAAGGTTTGGAATCCCAAACTGATAATGATTGGAGAAAAAGGCTTATGAAACCTAACATGATCTGAGTGTTACCCATTAAACTTATAAGATGAAGAACTTACAGGTAAGCATGAAGTGACTCTTCAAACTCATGAGGGGAACTCAGCAGCTTCACTCCAGGAAAGCCTTCCTTTTTGGGCTCGCAGTAAAAAACCTTGGGATTTTTGGTTTATCAGTATTGATTTAGACCTGATGTGTAAAAGCAACACCGAGCGGAATGGGCTTCAAAATATTCGACTCAAAGTTATATTTGGGAAAATTCTTTTCTCGTTGAGAACAGGGCATCAACATGACATCAGCACATAGTTTTTCCAACTATGACACAAAATCAACTGATTGTGTCATGCTAAGATAAAAAGATGGGATGTTAAGACATTTATCATCAATACAAGCCATCAGGTAAGCAATACGATGAGTAAAAAGTGTTCCTCTTATGCTGAACTGAATATTTCAAATGGGCCAGCAACAACAACAACAACCAAAAAAGGACAACAGCTGCACTTATTGCAGGTGGATGAGCAATACGCTACGCATCTATGTGACAGAATCACACACTGACAGGCTCATTCACTCACAGCATCCGAGAACACTGTGCAGACAAACTCTGGAAAAACAACAACAAAGGCTAAAGAAAAGACACAAACGTGATAACCACTTGGGTGTAGCATTATAGCTACCATACAAGAAGCAAACTGCAAAAACTGCAAGTATTATTTTTCCACTTATTAGCCACAATAAAAAACAGCCACTGTTAATGAGGGGATAAAAACATGCTTACCTAAAATTGTAAGAGAAAAGCAAAAAAAAGGGTTGCTGTCAATTCTAGAAACCACTGGCATCAAATTTCTGAATTTTACAAATGACATGAACAGTTTTAAAAGTGTAATAATAATAATAATAATAATAATAATGAAATATTAGATTTTTACTCTAAACTTTACATACTGTATTTTTACAGTGCAGTGTTTATGTCACACAAGTGTGATTTCACGGGTAGAACAAAAAAAAAGTCACCAGGACCACAAGTGGAGGGAATCACCCCCTCCACAATCAGACCCCAGTGTGCCAGAAGGAGGAAGAAGAGGAAGCCAGGGCACTGAAGGACTGTTGGCTTTGGAATTTTCTTGCCAGAGGGTGCTGTTATTGGAGGTGACAGACAGGGGGCAGTGGTGGTTGTAAAGGAAGAGATGCAGCTCTGGGGCCATGCCTCCAGTGACAGAGGGCCAAAAAAGCCCAGGTGCCCCTTTGGCCGACCACTGGAAATCCCTTGATCATCCTTTCTTCCTCCTCCTCCCCTCTCTAGCAGAGCACTCCCCACAGACAAAACGTCCAATCCTGAAGAGGAAACACAACAACACACAAAGAAAGCAGTTACCAATAAACTGAGGAGTTCAGCGAAGCAGTGACTTTCCTTGGTTTGTACACTGCACTGTTCAGTACTTGAGGGTTTTCGCTTTGAGAAACTGTGGGAAAACAACAGTTGTGTAGCATCTCATTGATGTCTCAGTACTGGGTTTTTTACCTTGACCTACTCAAGTTGATAAACTGACCAGACGGGCTGAGTGACTACTTTGTAACTGGAGGGGGTGTAATGAGTCATTCTAAAGTCCCACAACAGAAAAAGGAGCAGCTTTCTATTTTGGCAGATGGAAAAGTCAGTACAATCACCACGTCAGTTGTCACTGACTGCTTGTTAAGGACTAAACTGTGGAGATAAAGAGCAGGCGGGACCTTACAGAGCATCAATCTTACATGTAGTGCCTTTAAAGATGACAAAATCCCACAGCTGAATTTACTGGAATATTTTCTGAAAAAGAAAAAAAAAACAAGAATCTTTTTCTTTTTATTCACTTATTGAACTTGAACTCTCGGGATGAAAACAAGCTGCGGTCGGCCCATCGGCGCTGCGTTCCGTACCTCACTGCAGTGGCGCAGCAGGTGCGCCTGAACAGTGGAAGTGGATGTTCTGCCACTTGCTGTCTCTGCGATGCCACACGCGAGTCTCCTCCGATTGGCTGGATCGCGGGCGACCCTGAGCGTCCACGTACTGAGTCAGGCGGATGTAAGCGATGCAGGCGGCATCCTCACCGATCAGGTGGACGTGGGGATTCAGGATGGTGGTGTGAATGGGCTTGCTGTTCTTAGCCAGAACTGTCACAAACAGAACAATTACTCGCTTCACCATCGGCATCGCTGCTCAAAAGAATAACTCATGAACAACTGTACAACAGGCAAACACTTAAGCATTCCAATAAAATGTCACCAATCCAGTGTTGTTTTCATCAACGATGACGATAACGGAATAATTTCGTTGACGCCCCTTTTTTTCATGACGATAACGAGACAGTGACGAGCTAAACGTGAATCTTTGATGACGAAAACATGACGAGTTGCGTGGAGTTTTCGTTGACGAGACGAGACTGGACGAAAATGTTGGTGGGTGGTCTGTTAGACGTTCAAAGTGCATTACATTTCTGCTTATTGTGCTGTAACGTGTAAGTCAAACGCTAAAATGTATGGCACTACATCGCTGCCATTAATCGAGAGAGCACAAAGCTGTCATCGCGGGCATCGGGGCGATCCACTTGGGTCGGGGCACGGCTGCCGGAGGACGTCAGTGATTCGCGCTGCTTGCATTCCCGCCTGCGGCCTCGGAGCGGGTGTTGTCGGGGAGAACGGAGCCCTGGCACGTCGTGGAGGCGCTCGGACTCCGTGGTTTCCCCGCTCTCCCTCACACAGCCGAAGCCCGTGAGCCTCCCCGAGAGGGGAGCAACGCTGCACGGGTGCAGCGACGGTGGTTGTCGGCCCCTCCACCATCCGCTCGCCCACCGCCCGCGAGACGCTCCCACTACGGCCATCGGACGAGACAACCAGAAATGCACCCGATGAGAGCTTTTTGCGCTCGCGATGACAGCGTTGCGCTATCTCGATTAACGGCAGCGATGTAACGCCATAACACTGTTTTAGAAAGTTTGCACAAGTTAAAGACAGACTGGAGTTATATGGTGTC
>JAUESE010000015.1:16749044-16759614 GCA_032274725.1 Malacoctenus triangulatus | reverse complement strand
GCAAGCCTTCTTGGACGCGAAGTAGTGACGTTTGTCGTGCATCGATGACGTGTAGGTCGCATGAATGCGACCCGGCCACATGAATACGACCCGGCCGTTCAGACTGAAGTCGCATTTGAAAAGACCAGATACATATTGGATTTAGGACCACATGCCCAAGTGGCCTGGGTCCCATTTGAAAAAATCCGATCTATGTCGTTCAGACTGACATGAAAAGATCAGATATAGGTCGCATAGGTGCCAAAAAATCGGATTTGTGTCACTTCAGCCTGCAGTGTGAACGTAGCCTAATTCCCTCATGCAAGAGGAAGCGAGGAAAAAGGAAGGCAAGAGGGAGGAGGCCTTACCTTAACATCTGCCTTTTTGTTGAGCAAAGTCTTGGCTGCTGCAATGACACACACAGAGAATAGAAGCTGTTAGAAATGTAAATGAGCAACAGTGCTTCAGTGTTCCTGAATGATTTCCATTCACTACCACCATTTTTATTTTGGTTTCCTCATCAGCCTGCAAGTTCTCACAGCATCATTCCAGTATACATTATTTCAAAACACACTGGCTTGTTGAAGACCAAAAAATGTTCCTGGGCACCGCATCTTATGTTCAAAAGTGTCCGTGTGAGCTTTATTCCTCAAGAAAGGATTTTTTTCTGGGCCTATCTGAAATTAATTGTTTGATCACATAAATATTTTTAGCAACAATAAGCATTAGCAACTTGAGGACAAAAACTCCAGTTTGAAGTTTAGATTGGAGCAACATACTCAAAAACAGGAGTTGTAGCAAAACTTCCTCATTATAGAATAATGACAGACATTTTAAACATGATTACAGGAATTAAGATGTTCTTTCATTGTTTCACATCGAAAGTCACGCAAAAGTCACCTTGCAACTTTGAGAAAACAAAACAAAGATGGCTGCTCCGCACTGTAGCATTTAAAGCCAACAATAGGCCCTGCAGTGAAGAACTCTGCAGAGGCCTCAAGGGTCAAAGAGTCTCCTGTTTTCTCCCTAATGAAGGGTATTTAGGGAGCCAAGGCTGGAGGAGAGGGGGAATGATCCTGTAGACTCACTCTTCCAATGAGTGCTGTACTTTTAATCCCTCACAACAGCGCAAGCTGCATGCAGACGACAGGCACAGATCTGCAGGGCATTCGCCACGATCACACTGGTAAAACACATGTAAGAAGGTGGTCTGATTGCATTGGATCCATGTTCCCCTTTTATTGGCCTTCAAATGAGTCAGACTCTTTGTGACACTGGTGTGTGCAAAGACTGTGAAGTCTGCAGGCACGTAGATGAAGCTTGAAGCTAGAATGAGAAAATGATGAGATTTTTACACTTTAGAAGCACTTGTACACAAACAAACCTATTTGTAAATTTGTGGGGTTTATTTGTTTTTTTTTCCTTTGGTGTTGAAGGTAACTGCTGAGTCTAAATAGACCATTTTTTACCAATGTAGGTGAGCCTCAGATAGTTCCTCTCAAAGCAAAAGACAATCACTCCGTTATTTTGAATTTCAATTTATCTCGCTGAAGTACGGTTTGTATCCAAAATACTTTCAAAATTTTCTGCGGACTTAGGGGAGTTACATTTATTTGAGTATTAACAGGTAGAACCACTGTTGGATGTCTTTGGAAGTCAATCATTCTGATTAACTTCCCGAGCTCGAGTGAAGCTTCACTGAAGGATCTTGCAAAGTGCATCTGTTTGAGTGCCTCGTTGCTCTCTTCACCGGCACCATTCTTGTTGCGACTCTGAAGGAGCCAAGAGCAGCTTCAAGTCAGATCAGATGCAATCGCTTTAGCATCTCGCCATGTTTCATGATACAATACTTCTGGCAACCTGGGTTTTCTCGTTTCACTTCTTCCTCTCTGAGGAGCACATAACTTCAGTCAGGTTATCCCAGGTCCTTTCCCAAATGGACTCAGAAGCCAAATTCAATGATTTCCAACATAATTTTATGAGAACTTCAACCAGACCACAAATTCTTTCGGGATGAAGTTGAGATCCGATTGCAGGAAAGATTGTTTCAGTGTCATTAGGTGTCTGCCCAAATTTGAGGTATATCTTTATAGAACCCCTTACTTTTAGGATAGAAGACTGTTTTTGTTGTCTTTACTCTTATCGTAGCCATTTTTTTAAAACATGCAGCGAATGAGTATCTTTTGCTGATTTAAGCCCACCCAAATTTACGACATTACATGAAGGACATGGTTTTGAAAACAAATTCAACAAAGGTAAAGGGAAGATCTATGATCAATAATGACTGACTTTAAACATCTGTCATGAGAAATTGTTGAAGTCAACATGAAATGACAGCAGCTCAGAGAGTATTCAGACAGTCAACAGTGTCATGATCTTATTCTTGCTCTTTACAGTGGATGTATGCCATAAAAATGCCCCATTGAATCCCTTTCACCTCACAGAGAGTAAAAGCAGTCTGAAAAACTGTGGAAGTTCCCAAACAGAAATTTCAATGGACATCAAATTCAATCATGTACTGTGATTTGGACCATGAATAAACAATGATGCCATTAGATCAGATGAAATGGGATCTGCACAACGATATGCCTGCCACTTTTTTTCTCAGGGTTGTTCTTTTAACTTCACTGATATAGTATCTGGAGCTCTCAGGGGAAAACAGTGTATTCAGAGGGAGGCAATAGATGGGCAATAGTCAGAGGCATGCGAGTGTGATGGCTTATTCTTGTGCCGTCCTTCATCACATCTCCTTTCCAAAGAGCTGGTTGTTACTGAGGAGAAGAAACAAGGTCAGAATGGTGTCAAGTTCATACTCTTGCATTCTCTGATGAATTGGTGGAGGAGATAATATAGAAGCAGAGAGGACAAGTCAGAGGAAGGTGAGTGAATGTGATGAGGCTCTTTCATTGCATTAATCTGTCAACATGTACACCATGCAGTTTGAAAACCATGACAAAAAACCCACAAAACTTCACATGAAGTTGCAAAAATAGCTTTGAATTCCAGACATGACAAACATTTTCAGAAGACACCTGAAAAAACAGAGGTGAGCTTAGTTCACACCGAAGATGTGGAGGCAATGGGTGCTCCTTACCTTACCGCAAATTACACATGAAGCAAGAAAAGAGAGGATGAAAAGATTAAAAAGAATACATCAGTAATTAGTTCCCACTAAATAAAACAGGCAAGATGGGCAAGTATACACATGAAGCAAGGATGGGCAAGGATACACGTGAAGCTTAAATGGTCATCACACAAAAGGGTATAAGCTGGTGGAGTGCCACAATGCCACTGTGTAATCATAGTATTTTTGGAAGCCAGGACACATTGAGACATTTGCAGCTCTCCTGCATGAGGACAGAGAGAGCCCCTGCGGATGACAATTGTATTCAAACATTAATATGCAAGAGAGAACACGGCCTCCAGTGAGGCATTGAGGCTGATATGAGGAGGCAGCCCACTATAAATATTTGATTGGAGCCGAGAGGAGGCTGAGGGACACAGAGGACTGTGGAGTCCCTGTGGGCCACAGAAACAAGGACACAGCCACTACTTTTCTCTTCTCAGCTCAATGCTGGGCTGTCATGTGGAGGTCTTCGCTGTTCATGCCTATGGCAAAGTCTTTGTGAGTAAACTGGCATGTGACTGATATTGTGCAATGACAAGTGGCCTCAAAAATATATTGGTTATCCTTCTTTCCCTGAGGGAAAGCATGGAGACATTTTTCTCAAGTGGCAGCTGAAGCAGCCACTGAAGGGAAATAAATCCAACATTTATCTCTCACAAGGGAAGAAACTAAGCTTTGGAGCTTACCAAAGTTAGTTTGTATTTGTTAAGAGTGTGTGTGTGTGTGTGTGTGTGTGTGTGTGTGTGTGTGTGTGTGTGTGTGTGTGTGTGTGTGTGTGTGTGTGCGCAAAGTGTTACATAGTCTTTGTGAGACAGTGAACCTGTGTTTATTGTGAGGGTTACATTCCAATAAGAACCCGTGATAGGTGAAATCCGCCAAGTAGTCATCTTAATTGTTTCCTAATATTATACAGTACCGTGTTCTGTAATGGCACCCTACAGCCGCGTAGCTTCTACCTTCCTTTAACATGTCCAGAAGTGGAACTTTTTCTGCCATAGTTAGCATCTTCTTCTGTATTTTTGGACGCTTCTGCAGCTGCCTTTGTCTTTGTAGAATGTTAAGTAGACATTGTGGGTTTTGTCGTGGAGAAACTTTGCAAACATAACTTTGCCGAACTGAACGGATCCTGTACTGGACAGAGACGAGGCACTGGGGAGATTGATTGACATTGGCCTACAGTCCCTCAGCCAATCGGGATGCAGAACACAATGCGCGTTCATACACTGCTAAATAAAAACTACACAAAAAAAATCCGTGGAACAGCAAAGCTGCGAAAGGTGAACCGCAATATAGCGAGGGTTCACTGTATAGCCAGAAGGAAATAGAAGTGTGCAGGAGCGACCACATGTCCCCATGACACAAAGCAGACCAAGTCAATGTGCAAGAGAAGAAAGCTATCGCTTTTTGACTTTGAATAGGGCCTGTACTGTTTTTTTAAGTGACCTTTTCTTCTCATGTTAATGTGAATGAAGAACTAAAGTAGGTCAGACTCACTTGTGTGCTCAACCAGCAGGCAAAAAAAGCTTCAATTGGAAATAATTTGATGGAGAGGTGCAAGAAACAAACACTGTCAACCAAAAGATGATTGAAAGTTAACTACAAGTTTGACAATCAACTTGCTCTTTTGACACATTTTTAAACGTAGCTTGAACAAACTTTTTACATGTTGACATTGCATTTTAGGTCTCAAAGTGAAAAAAGGCAAACTTTAGATTCTGTGACTGACTCAAAATGCTGGGATGTTCTTTTCTGTGCATCAACATTAGGTTTTAATACTGAACAAAATGCCATTTACAATCTTAAACAACAGATCACATTTTTAATCGAATTTCTTGCAATTTAACAGGGCCTGAGCTTTTATATTGAACCACATTTTAAAACAGCAAATCAATTTGTCTTATTTCTTTTGTGCAAACCAAGTGCTTTGCATTCCCTCTCAAGCTCAGACAGCTGTCCTTCAAAACGCTTGTTTTTGCTGTGACAGGCAGAGATGAGTTTAACAAGCCAATAACAAAACAACAATTTTTTTGGAGAAAACTTATTGAGATAGACAATCCCTCATATTTTCAGTGGCATATTGGTTTTTCACAGTGCTCTTAAGTACCAATTTCAGTCAAATGTACAGTGTTTGTTCACATTACAATAAAAGAATAGTCTTTGATTTTATGTGAAAGACATAATATGACATAACCCCATCTTGAAATCCCAAAATACGTTCATTCCGTATATTGTCTCACAAGGAAAAATAAAAAATAAATAAAATTAAAATCCAGAGTTCACAACAAATACATGATATCAGATCCTGGCTCTACCTTTGTGTGCTGACTCATCGTGCTGACTACATGCTGGATAGCAACTATGTGATGTGTTTTTAATGATAGAAATTATTTCAAACATCAGTTTCTTGAATGGGTTTGAACTTCATGAGGAAAAAGCCCAGCTTTGCATCATTTACAGTGCTCATCATGCACTACGCTCTCTTCGTGTAGCAGCGCATGCACCAGTCCAGTGCCCCATGCAGCATTCGCCGACGGCTCTCAGGCAGTTCCGTCATTACAGTTACAGGGTTGAACTTTCCAGGTTTATTGTTAGACAGAGAAAAACTAGAGGGAAGAAGGAGTGAGAGAAAGGGAAATATGAGCAATATGAAATGATGATGGAAACCAGAACAGCTGACAGAGTGGCCAGTAAAGGTGAGAATTGACCTGAACAACAACAGGCAAACAGGTGGGAATGTCAGGACGAGTGACAGAGGGGTGAGACTGAGTGAAGGATGTGACATCACGGAGTTGACTGGAAATGTCTGAGTAGGAAGAATATACAGAGAAAAACTGAGACAGAACAGAAGTTTAGCAAGCTGAGGCTATACTCTGTGGCTATATCTGAGGTCAAGATGTGAGGGTGGACAGCATGGACCTCTGGAGCTTACAGACCAGTGACAGGCGTGGGAGACAACCATCAGAAGACATGAAAAGTGAGGTGAGTAGCTAGGCTTCCATCTTTTACACCTTTTATGTGTGAAAGCAAAAAGATTTACTCATTCAACTTTCTTCAAAATTCACCCATAGATTGTTTTTTTTTAAAAAAGATTGTAAAAAAAAAACATACAAAAAAGAAATAAAAACCTGACAAAACAATTGATATAACTTTATCTCAACAGCAACTGCTTATTGTGCCATTGGCATATCAACAAAACGCTTGCCATACAAACCAAGCTTCTTGAATGTCTGTGTTACCTTTTTGTACCACAAGGTAATGTAGTGTGCAACGTGAAACCCATTTTTTTTTAGAAGTTGGTAAAAGTTCAAAAGTGACCACTGACACCTAAAACTGTGAAAAAAAAGGCAGCTAAAATTTAGAAAGTAGACAGAACCTTGTTTGACTCATTACTGCCACCCAATGTATGCAAATGGTTTTTTGTCTATTCTTTTGTGGCACAAACTAAATGATGCTGCCAACCTAAAAAAACATGAATTACTTCAGTAGATGAAGAAAACCCGTTTGTATATGTCAGTTTTGTTTGTAAATTAAATAAATAAATAAAAGCATTTTCCTGTTTTTAATGATGGAAACAAAGCTAATCCAGCAGGTGACGAGCAGATGAGGGATGGTTTAGTAGTGTGGTAAGCATCATGCTCTGATCTCCCATGCTCAAAAGGAAAGGAGGGGTGGCACTGAGACAAGTGAAAGACAGGAGCCCAATACAAAGAGTGAGGGGACAGGCACAGAGAAGGGTGTGGCAGTAGAGGGGGTGGGTGGCATGCCCTGGATGAGCCACCATGCTACCTTGTTCCACCAGCCCTGCGGTGGTGCCGGCGGCCGCAGCCACTGCTGCCGCGGTTGCGGTGACAGAGGCTGGAGTGGTGGTCTGCCTGCTGCCCACTGATAAAGAGTCCAATACCCACATGTAACGTGTGAAGAAAACAGGAGTTACAATGCAAGGAGGGGGGCAGGAGGTGAGTGAGGACCAGGATGAGCAAAATGGAGAAAGGGTAGAGTTACATTTAGGGAAGCAAAACCAAAAAATAGGTTTAGAAGGGGTGAGTGGGACATTAGGACCAGGTGAACAGAGTGTGGGGTGGGGGGGAATGCAGACAAACAGGGCTAGTCAGTTGAGGGAAAAAGGGTTGTTTTACACATAAATACCCTGACACCAAAGTCCTCACATAGGAGGCCGCTGTTCACAAGAGCGTCACCACATAAAACTTGACAGAGAAACAAAAGTCAACTTTAATCTAAAAAAAAAATAAATGGAAATATGATTCTCATTTTATGACCCTCTGATTTGCTTTATGCATTTGTTTTGTAACTGATGGGTTTTTTTCAGTTCCACCATTTAAAACCTCTCTCTAACTTATTTACTCGGTCACCTCACACTTGTGTAACCTAACAATAGGAAAGAGAGTGAGAGAGAAGTGCTTCGGACAGGTAGCACAAAGTGGGCACACATGCGATTATTTCATTTCCTGTGTGCGCATGCGTGTGTTGCTTTAATTTGAACAAAAAGCTGAGTTCCATGCACAGTGGATGCTAGTATCATTTCTCCAATGTAAAGCTTTGCAAGGTTGTGAGTTGTGTTTACTGAGGCAACCTGCAAAAACACACACAGACACATTCATGTGTACAAGATACACAAATATTATACAAGAACTTAGTCTCAGAGGTTGAAATCCCGAAAAAAGTAAAGTCACCATCTCTCACATATACCCTAAAAAAAAAAATACACCGGTGTAAAAGCTGCAAGTCCACCACTCTCTTTTCTTTATCTGAGCTTGACTATAAACTTTCATTTCAGCAACCACAACACTGCTGGAAATGTTCATAAAGAATCACTGAAACTTATTCTCCTTTTGTCTTGTGATGTTTAACTGTCAAGAAATCTGTACTGTTTTCTAATTACTTTCATGGGGAGTTCAAAGCAAAATGATGCTAATCTTAGATCAGAAGTTTAAAAACAACTCTAACTCTCAAGAAAACAACTTGTGACAGAAAACTCCAAGAACAAGTACAAAGACATAAAGATGACCACAGCTTGCAGATCAAATTCAGTGTTTCCTCGAGTTTCACGGTGACAGATGAGCTCGCTGCCGTAAGGCACTAAGTTTCTTTCAAAGTACTAAAAAATTTCTGGACCTCATGTTCTTGCAGTGACAAAATAATCTGTACAAAAGTGCAGTTCATTCACATGGAAGTGTTGTAAACGCATCAGATAGCAATAGGAGAAAAGTGCTGTCACTTTGTGTCAGACAGGAGCACAAATCAAACGACCTAGAAAAAAAAATAGTCAGCTGTCAGCTTCAATCTTTGATCCCACTGACTAGAATTTGATATGGATATCTTGTTAAAACATCATCGAAATGATCATAAGACAAAACTGTGCCTCCCAGGTGCTGTGCTGGCTGGTTTTGTTTTGGAGGTGAAGTCTTCACAGAGTGTCTTTCTAACCAAGTAACAAAAACACACAAATTGGAGTAGTAGTAGCATTGCAGTGAAATGAAAATGTGATTTTGTTCTCAGAATACATGCGCTATCAACTTATTACTTTACAATGAAAATGAAGACGGATAAATGAGTGGTCACTGAATTGTTTCTCCATTTACGGAACAGACTACTATTCTGGCAAAATGGAGAGCCTGTCACCATCTGTTTTGTTTATCAAAAAACAAATAATTTTTTTCAAATTGTGAATTTCTTTAATTTCTAAGAGCTACATTTTAATATCTACTTTAATCTTTTGGCCCTTTAGTCCAGAAATTTGCTTGCTGTTGTCGGATGACCAAAATTAACTCACATGTTGATGTGAGCACTTTGACAAACACAATTAGCACCAAAATAAGATCAAAAGAGATAAGAATATTACATGCAATGTTCAATGTGAAATTCTGTTATGTTACCTTATTTTGAAAGAAAACTACTATCAAAGCTGCTTGTTTTGATTTGCATCCTCAGAACACTTTTCAAACATCAGTTCAACTCCAAATCTGACTTTACCTGAAATGGATTCAATGCATCAAAAAGTGCACAAAATAAGACAACTTCGGTGCCTCTGAAAGATAATTTGCCTCAAATGCCTAACTTAAGCTTACTTTATCTTACAGTGGAGTTTCTGTGAAATCCAGCAAATATTAACACATTTGTAAATTGTACAGCTTTTCTCAATTACAACAAGCTGTTACAAATGTACAAGCACAGCTCGATTTAACTTGCATGAAAACCAGAAATGATTTTTTTTTGCTGCCTAAACAGAAAACTTTGAGGCAGCCAGAATGCAAATAATGAGAAATCTTAATGACCTGCATCATAATTACTCTGTCGCAACTTTAGAAGTGGCTGATTATGTTTGCATTGTGGCCAACTATGAAACAAAGACTTATGGCAGGTTTTTTTGTTTTGTCAACTTAGAGGTTTGGTCCAAATAGGCTGTGACCGAGTGTTTTGACAGTAACATGTGCACCTCTCAGTGGCACAACTGGAGTACAGATGGTGAAATCTGTTTGCATGAACTGGATGTTGGTGTTTTTTCACAGATATGGACAGTGAACTCTCAGTGATATAAGATCGAAAAGGCACCTACCAGAAAAATTTCGAGAAACCAGCATGGTGGTAAGAATGGCCCCCTGAAAAATAAGCAAAGCACATGTTGTAACCATCTATTCCAGCAATATAATCATTTTGACATTTAAAACACCCTGTTAGCCACGGTGTGTCACTGAATGATGTAACACCATCACCATATAAGAAACATCGAAGCTTTTAAATGTGCTTTTTCAAATTCAAACCAATAGATTCATTTTTTGAAAGAAGCCGATGTACTGAAGTTGAAACTTAAACCAGAGAAAAATGAAAGGTAAAAAGTGTGACTAGTGCTGTTTGATTGACAGAGGGCCTCTAAAACGAGCACAGCAATATGCTTAAGGAGAAAACATATGTTTGTTTAGACTTCTGGCTCAGACGAGTGACAAAGCAACTAATCTCCAGTTTCGACAAATCTGCAAAGCTTATGTTGAACTGGAGCGTCGGAGCATCAGATGAAGGAGTGAAACAAGGCAGTGAACAAGGAGTGAACAAGGCATGTATTAGAGCCTGACTGATATATCGGTGGGCTAATAAATCAAGCCGTTTGTGGCGTCTGGCGCATTAATTGGCATCGGCCAAAATGTGGCCAATATTTAAAGTCTGTTTTGCTGCGAGCAGCAACAAGAAACTTGTGCCACGCAGTGATTCTGCTCTCTGCCCCTCCCTGCCTGAGCAGCAGCTCCGTGCTGCTCCTCCCCCTCCCCTCACAGAGAGCAGTGCGCTCTCACTGCACCTCCCTTCCCCTCCCCTGCACACACATACGCTCAGAGTCGCAGGCAGCGGAGAGAAACAGCACAGAGAAACGTGAAGTTTACTGATGGTAAGCTTTGTAAACTATATCACACTACACTGTAGTGCTCCATGACAACAAACAACCTCATGGAAACA
>JAUESE010000015.1:16734910-16747880 GCA_032274725.1 Malacoctenus triangulatus | reverse complement strand
ATCGGCCAGTATTGGATATTGGTTTTTGAAAGCCCCCAATATCGGTATCAGCATCCAAAATCCCATATCGGTCGGGCTCTTGTATGCATGTCAAAAAAAACATTTACTGTACGCAAAAGATGTGCATCTATTATCAGGGCAAAATAACTCCACACTGTTGCACTTGAAAGTCACTGGCTACGAACGGGTGAATGAATGTCTCTTCAATAGTCTGGGTCACTGTAAAACAGCTGGTACTAAGTGATCAAACAAATGCTCACTGGTATTTTATCTTTTTCTACTACTTTGTTTTCCCAATATAAGAGACATTTATCGGCACAACTCTCACTTGTCATTACACATTTTGCATGATCCTACACAGTAAAGATTTAAAAAGACAAGAAAAAAGTAAAAAATGGGTAAGATTAAATTGACTTTTTTCACATCAGAGCTTAATTGGGGAGAGAAAGAGGAGAGAGAGAGAGAGACAGAGACAGAGACAGAGACAGAGACAGAGACAGAGAGGGTGGGGGGATTATAGCCCCGAAGCAAACAGACCTTGAGTTTCCTCCTGGCATTGAATTTCTTCAGGCACTCCACTGTTTCCTGCCTGTGCATCATGGATGCCACTGTGGATCGTTGCTGGAGAAGAATGAAGAGGAGAGGATGAGAGGATATGTCAAGGTAGATCGAAAGAAAAACACCAAGCATTAATCTGAAGAGTGTGCTGGAAAAGTGTGCTGGCATGAAACAAGACGTGTGGGAAATTTCTTTTTTGCAGATCACATCTGGGCAAGGACACTTACGCAGACCCATGGGTGCTTGAGGGCTTCCTGGGCAGTGATCCTCTTGGCTGGGTTGATTGTCAGCATCTGGTTGATCAGGTTTTTGGCCTCTGGGGTCACTGTGTCCCACTCTGGAGAGGGAAACTGCAGGCACACACAAAAGCATGTGTTTGTGTTGCTTCCGTCTACAGATCTGCCCATTTGATTTTTTTCAGGTCACCAATCATCCTAATGTCAAGGAGGCTGACCACCGCATTTGGAGCTTATATCTATTTGCTTTAACAGTGAACATATTGGCATCAGAAATTTGAATTATCAAACTGCAGCACTCAACTTCATTTAAATGCCTTTCGGCAGATGATTGTTGAACAGCTTTTAAGTATTGCACCATATTAAAGGTAGAGAGTAGAATTTTTTCTTCTAAAAAGTGCAAGAAGCTCTGCGGCTCAGCTGATGTCCTATGAAGTAAAAAAATAAATAAAAAAAATTTAACTAATAAATAGCTCCCAAATTTGGCTTGACTGTCCTCACACTTACACACATCATTTAGATGTTGCTGTGGGTGGGAACGGGACGATCATCTATCTATTCCTACTTTAGTCACTGACATGTTTAGTTTAAGGCCTCAATATATATATTTATTTGGTTACTATACATTAGCCGTTGTTGTCTTCTACCATCTACACAGTGATAAGTAACAAGAAACTGAATGTCTTGTTGCATGAGGTTGTTTTTCCAAGACAACCGGGTTATTCTTTCTGATAGCTCATCCATTCAAATGGTAGTAAACTATTTGATCGTTATTGTTGAACTGGTTTAATAATGTATCTCTGGGGAAAAGCAGAGAATGATCAAAACATAATGAACATTGTAAGCCTGGATCGTCATCGGGAAAAATGACCTTAGGTCATTCAAATCTCAGAAAATATAGTTTTACATTGCCAGGGATTATTAGGAGCGATACTTTCCACATTCATTCTCTATATATTGAATCTTTAATATCCAGTGAGAAAATATATCTAAAAAAAAAAAACAATCTCCTAAAATCAGTTCATGGATTTTTTACATACCTATGAAAAATCGCTTCACATTTTTCTCAGAACACATACATAGGTTAAGTCTCTGCTTGCAACAAAATAATACATGATTGTATTATCACAGCTGATGTGTTCTTGGGACGATTTTGTTGGAAACACCAAAACAGCAGAGGAAAGAAACAACAGAAATCCAAGATGCCAATCTGTGTGTTTTTTACCAAATTAATACCAAGATGCCTGCAGCTATTTGTTGAGAAAGTTTCAACCCTTCAGTCCATGTTGTGTTGGGCAGAAACACAGAGGTCTGTGTCCTATAAGCCCACCTCACTCCATCTGGCATGGAGTTTAATGTGATCTAAGGTGAGACTCCCTCTCCTGCACCTCCTGAAATATGAATGAGGTGGCTGAGTTACGTAACAGTTGCCAAAACCCAACGGGGGGAATGGGAGGAGAGGAGAGGCCGGAACAGTGGGAGGGGAGAAGAGGAGAGACTCACGTCGTAAGCCCCAGCCTTGATCTGCTGGTACAGCTTGTGCTGATCCTCGTCCCAGAAAGGAGGGTAGCCCACCAGCAGGATGTAGAGGATCACCCCTGAGACATACAAATACACATATGGACACACACGTGAACATGAGCACAAACACAAGACATAGTAGACATCGAGTGGAAAAATGTCCTCTAAATTCCAGGTCTTGGTGCACAAGGTAGAAAATGTGTTTCATCCAATGCATGCTTTCTACACAACTCACCACAGGCCCAGATGTCCACAGGTTTGCCATATGCCTCCTTCCGCAGCACTTCAGGGGACAGGTACCCCGGAGTCCCAGCAAAACCTGCATCAGAAATAAAGACCTTTCACAGTTGATTGAAACGCTCAAAGTGAGTGGTGGCTGATATCAGTGCATTGAGTAGAAAGCAAGATAATCTTCAGTAAGCTATGGCCCATTGTGACAAACAGCAGACTGAAAACTTAAGGGTTTAAGGTCAAAGGCTACATTTAGTCTCAAATTTTTCACATCACAGACTGGTTTTTGAGTGTGTGTGTGGAAGAGCTTGTAGTGAAACAAAGAGCTGTGGCTTCAATACACAACATGAATGATGTTAAATTGCAAATAATGATGACATGAGGCTGGGTACATCCGCTGTACCTACCGAACCAGGCCTGTTGATCCCCCTGGACCTCGATAGCCAGGCCGAAGTCAGCCAGCTTCACTGCAGCATTCTTGCATTTGCTTGCCAGGAGCAGGTTCTCTGGCTAAGGTGAGAAGAGGAGAGATGCAAATGACCAAACTTTGTGAATGAAAGATGAGAGAACAAGACAGAAAACCTGTCAAGCTGGGGGAAGAGGCACATAACTATACATGCTGGAGCTTGTGATTCGTATTTACAGCACACACAAAACAACACAAAGCACATATTTACTGACGGACAAATATGATATTTGAAGAAAGTGCATGGACACACAAAAGCCAAACAGATTAAAAGCTCGCTCACATTGCAGCACTGAAATCTTGTCATTCTGCAGAGCTTTTTGTGCTGGGCTCATGTGGTGATCTGTAGCCTATAGGCTCCACCTCTGTGGCCCAGATAATGCAACCAGGCTCATTATTCTCTGTCAGCAGAGTACTCTAATAATGGGCTGCTATCCCCACTGGCCCAAGATCATCCCACTTTCTCTCACCATACCTCACATTATCTCTCTTAATCATTGCCTCTGCAAACCAAACTGAATGACTACTAAAGCATGCTGCTGGGAGATATTGAGGCAAACTATGACACTGTTAATTTTACAATGGTGTCCAAGGTTCTCTGTCTGGTTAGCAAGCTTACACATGTAGGAGTCCATGTGACTTCATGTTTTAAGGTGGGTCCCTTTGCTTGCAAATTAACATCATTATTTATATTGAGGCCGAAAGACTTCTAAACTAAACCTGGAACTCAATCCGACAGTGTCATAAGACAGAAACAAATTGAAGCTATTTGTGAAAGACATTTCTAAAAGCAACGCATCAAAGCTATGAGTGCTTCTCTCTTGTGGTGTTGTCATTTGCTAACATTTTCGAAACAGTGTTGTGGAATCACAAGGTCTGGGGCAACTTAAAAATATAAATATGATTTTTTTATTCGTTTCATTAAAATCCAACAAATCAAAAGAAGAGCAGATGAAATATGGCCAAAACCAATTGGCAGACTGAGTTTAATCTCAGTTTTTAGGCTAGCTTATTTCTGACACATTCATGTGGTGAGTGAGATATACAGTTTATACAGCAACAAACCACCGAGGGGAGAAAAAACATTTCAGTTTTGTCAGTATGCAGCTGTCACACGATGCTTTACTTCAATGCACATGTAGGCTAAAGTGCAATCTTGCCTTGTTTTGTAAAAGTACAGGTGTGAATGATATCATCACACAAAATGCTCTGTTTGGAATACTTTGGTGAGATCTTTTTACACCAACAGCATAAATTCCAGGACAAATCTTTGGTGAAAAGGTTTGAATGTGTTCATTAAAAAACTCATTACTTCAAAAACAATTACCCAGCCAACTTGTCCCAGCAGAGCCCCGCACGCTTTTTGTGGGTTCCATCAGCTCGGACCAGCTCAGACCAAACCTGACTTCACAAGTAGCTAAAACAGGGTTGGTGTGTAAAAATCCTCTTTCATAGATTAATATGAAGATTTTACTGCAAAATAGGTGTAGGCCTTGTGAAGGTTTCCTGAGAAGTTAGTTAGGGCTGCCAGCATGGTCTGGTGTGGGCACTCTTTTGGCTGCCCTCACTGAACCAAACAGGGCAGGTTGAATGTTGTCCAAAAAATACATAGAAGCTACACTACAATAAGCCAATGAGTGCTTTTAGCCCAGCATTATTGGTATTGTGCAACATTTGTCACTGTAGCTGATAGAAATGCAGACATGCAAACAGAATAAAATCTGGCACTTCAAAACATAACACTGCATCCACAAGTGTGAACGCTGCCTAAGGCAATTAATCAATGCCTGCTTTTAATGTAAATTCAACCAATGCAGTTGTTTCTTAGAATTGAAACATACTATGGAAAGTTTAAATTTTTGTCACAGAAAGCAAAGACGTGACATGAGTGTTGATTTTCCATCACTCCCTCAGTATGTGTTTTGTCATCTTCCGCCACAGTCTTTTCCTCTTTTCTGCCCTCTGCTAGTTTGTTTGAAGGCCATAGAGTGCGTAGTATTAAAAGCACTGATACTTTAAAGAGTGCTTTCACAGATTTTGAGCCCACAAGTAAAGGAGAAGGAAATAAGCGAGCGGACCACTAATCCTCAGGCTCTGTGCCTGCTTGGTGTCATCACACTCTCTCAGCTCCACCACTCGGCTTGGCACGACTCCTTTGTGCTGCAGTGTCGGCAAGTTTTAACCCCCCCATTTACAAAAATAATCTGGGAAAACCGATGTGGGTGGAATTTATGATGAAGCATCCTGTTTTCATCAAAATTTCATGCACTGCAGAGGACTCCTAGTAACGCATTTGAAACACGTTTGACTTAATCACACCTTTTGGATTGTTTTTAACGCCACCTTTTTAGCACAACCTGCTTCCACACATTCCCAGCTGAGCACACTGATGACAAGCAAGTGGTGCGGATGAGGAGGGCAGACGGTGAACAGATGATGGGAGGAGCTGCGTTTCAGAGCAGGCCAGGAATGGGTGTTTCAAATCGGACAACTTCCAGGTCTTTTTATTCAATCCATGATGACCTTGTGACATTGCATTATTCATGACTAAAGAAAGTGCCAAAATGAAAACCTTGATTCAAAGGTTATAACATTTTAAGTGGTAACAGGCCTACATTTGTTTTGCAGTAACATAAGCAAAAAATAATTACTACCATGCAGCCAATCCTCCTCATAATAGCACAGCAGTAATGTGTACATGCACTCTGGCTCTTAAATAAATTGACTGGATTATTTGAGACTGAAGATTAGTTGAGTGAAAACACTTATCTGATGAGAAAAAGTGTATTTTGAAGAAATAAAAGGTACATGTCCCACATGGTTCGCTGTGATAAAACATGGTGGGGTGGAAAAATTTTGCTTTAAGGCTTAGGTCACAGCAAGTTTCATTCCCATTAACTTAAAAAAAGTCACAAGCAAGAGATATACAACACAAAAAAAACGTTGTTTGGTCATCTCGTACAGAAATTTTGTGGTTTGCAGGTAAATCGCAAAATGCCAGCCAACGAGCCACAAGCGTGCTCAATCATGTAATGTCATTTTTGACCACAAGGTGAACTGAATCATTGTATCGCTCTATTTTGAAACTTTACAACATTGGTACAGAAATACAAAGACAGCCAAAGTTCCTGGTAAAGGACTCAAAACTAAAAGGAAGTTTGTCTAAAAATGAAAGCACGGACTGGAATGGACTGTGACTCCACATTGCCAAAGTAAAATGTGGAAAAAAAGTGAACCAACTCAGTCCTCATATTCTTTAAATTTAAACCTACAGCAATAAAGTGTTTTTGTGAGTCAATTATTTTGATCAAACTTGAAACCAGCACATATCACATTTGTTGGCTGACAAAGTTTCAACAGAACTGTACTGTACTGTCCAAACAAAGAGGGTGTCAGCTTTTGGCACACAAACTGTATTTTGTGCTGTCGTCTCATTGGCCACATTGCATTTCCTAATCTGAGGGATCTTGTCACTCGAGCCCCCCTCAGTCATCACACTATGACCTATTGCACGAAGCGTTCTCCAACGCTTGGGTGTGAAGCCAGATGGGCGGGTCAGCTAAATAAAGAAATAGCCAAAACAGTTCTGATAAACACAACACACTTCGCTGAATGCCAATTTTGACATTTGAACAGAGAGAGGACCGCTCGACAAAGGGCATCATGCAAGAAACAGGATGCGACACAGAGGCATGCATACACAAAAACACGAGGAAACATAATTTGGCTGCAATAGGACAGGAAAAAGATTCCTGTCCATTCAGGCAGTGACTTGTACACTGCTCAGATTTAAGGTGCTGCTCTGGAGAGCTGGCAGGGTATCGAGATCTCAGCAGCAGCAACAACAAAAAAGAAAACAACTCTCGAGAGCACCAAGAGCAACACAGGGCTCCACAAGATGTCATCAAATATTTCAGATATTAACTCCGAGCTCTCAGTATTGGCCAATCTGCCAACATAAATAGCCATCACAATGTCACAGGTTGATAAACAACTCTTTTCCTAAAATGAGATGACACGTATGAGTCATTAGCTGACCTATAAAGACAAGCTGAGCACACACAAGGTGTCAGATAATCAATACAGAGCATCCCTTTCTGTCCATGAAACCAACCAGAGTTCACATAAAGTACGCTTTTGGGTGATCAAGGGATTCATCAATAGAAATGAGCAAGTTATCTGAAAAAAAAAAACACTTCATAGAGACCTCAGAAAGAGAGGAGGCGGCAATGATTAGCTTGTACGACACCTTTGAGTTCTCCCTGCATTGGACAAAGTGGTGTTTATCTAACCAGGAGTTCACTGAAGAGAGCTCGAGGCTGCATACAGCAGCACAGAGCAACAGATACGTCGCAGGTGATGCTCAACTACTAACTGTTAAAGGTCAGACTGGAGACTTGAGTTTTCTGACATCACACCCAGCTGTGTTGTACAGTTCGTGAATAAAACATATGATGTCTCAATGTCAGAAATCAAAGGGAAAACCATGTACAATTCTTGAGGTAATGCAGGTAACATTACATCCACAAACATTGCAGACAAGCTTTTATTAACTAATGACACATTAAAACACTACAAAAACAACCCCCCCCCAGCGCCCCTTACACAATCGCTTAACTTGGGGTACAGTGCAGTGACCCCCTCCCATCACTCACCTTCAGGTCCCGGTGCACCACGCCCATTTGATGGCAGTGAAGCACCGCCTCCAGGATCTGCTGGATGCAATGACTGCATGCAAACATCAAGGAGGAAGGGGGGGGGGGCATGTTAGTCTGAGTAGCGCTACAGTCCCGTGCACAGGCCAGGGGGGTGAGAAAGGGGGGAAGGAGAAGGGGAGGGAGGGAGGGGAGGGAGGAGGTTGAGGGGTATGGGGGCTGAACAAGGATTGAGAGTTCTCTCCTGTCACATCCCACCCTTTCAATTTCAGGAGGTTTGTTTGACTCACAGCAAAGCGCTCATTCATGATTTTCTATTTATTAAAGAACTTGTTTGTATTAGAACTTCAAAATACTTGATAAGCTAATAGTTATCTGTATATGTCGATTAGTCAGTACTTTCAAACCTACGAAAGCACCACAAACTGGGTAAAGATGAGCCCCGCAGTGTCTGCAGCACATACACTGGTGAGGGTGCCAGTTCTTCCTTACAAACTTTGAACTACAGCTTAAAAAAAAGCCATTGTGTGTGAGCACGCTCATCTGTGTCGAGTAACTCACAAGAAAGGCGACCTAAGCATTAAATGTGTTCTGTGGGGTAATCACATCCCCTCCAGCACAGCAGATGTCATCAGTGACCTTCATATGTGAAGTTTTTGGGGGCTGGCTCTCGTGGTGGGCTTCACTCAGCTGGCCTGGAAGACCATAGCTGTTGGTACTCTGCAATGAAAGACTCCTTCGAGGCCCTCTGCCACTTTTCACTGGATATAGTTTATGTTTTGTGTCTCAAGCTGCTTTGCATTGCAGATACATTTAGACAAACTTGGAGACAGACATTTCTTAATGTAGCGCCTTTCTTGGTGGGCTTCAGGGTGAAAAAAGAGGCCTGTGAGTGTATGGTTGGCCAGGGGAGGGGGCACAGAAAGCATAGATGAAGGTGGTCGAGGAAGGAGTGAGTCATTGTGCAATTAATACCATTAAAAGATGCGTCTAGGATTGGTGCCACGTCTACCACCAGTCGAGCTGTCATTCTGATGTCACTCAACCTCCAAACACTAAAAATAAATTCCCAAAAGCCAAAAAAACTTTGCAAAGGACACTTGAAGGGGTGAAAAAGGTGGGAGTCGCAGGGATGACATAAAAAGTTTGAGTGGGGAATGAATAGACAGATACTTCTTAAAAATGTCCTTTGTGAGAACACAAGAACAAGTTCACATGATCTTGAGTGCTGCCTGATTGCATTTGCTGAAGTCGTGCACTAATGCAGAGCTGCATTTACAGACACATGTACACACGAGTACACACAAGTACACAGACTGTGATGCTGTCGAGTTGTTATGTGGAGAAAAAAGGCTCCAACGCACAAAAGTGCTTCCTGTGCACTGACAACTTTTTTTCCCACTGGAGTTGAAGCAAATGGTGAAAATTATTCTGAATTTTACAAGAACCAAACCTTGACAAGATGTCACAAAATTAAATCTTTCCAACACTCCTGGTTGCATTTCAAAAATCAGGTTCTCTTAGGCCTCATTTTTTATTCTGTTCTTGTAAATGGAATATCTCCCCATCAAACCCTTGATGACAACAAACTTCAATTGAACAACTTTGCACAGTTTTTTGTTATGATCTGCACTACCTTTCTACATTGAATCAGCAGTTGCTTTCCAACACATGTGACAGGAATGTGTTTGTTGTCCTCGGTCCTGTCCTCTCGTGTTGATTGTTCGTGAAGGATTGATTTTTTTCTTCTGATAAAATTTCAGTCAAATGCGGTGTGCCGTGTTGTTATACTGACAATATAAATAAACATTAACTGAGTTGCTCCAAACATTGGTTTAGATCAGCTCTGAATTGCTTTGCTCAAGACAGAGGAATAGAAACAGTCTGCACAGGAGAAACTGCTGCCATCTTGGAATAGCTGGTCACGAGTTCAACCGAAGGACAGCAGAATGACAGGTTGTCATTGTTGAAAAAGGCAAGAACTAAGAAAGAGATGCTGTATGAGTGTAAATGTCAAGGGGTTATTGAGTTGTGGTGCTTTTGATTTTTTTTCACATAGCTGTTGTAGGAAAGTGTGTGTGCAGGCATTTAAACTCCCAGTCAGGAACCAACATCTGCTGTTTTTTCTCCATCGACAACTGTGTCCCAGTTAAAAATGAAGCAGCACATTAAGGAATTTGTCGTGGAACTTTTCAAATAAGCAAGAAGGAAGTCTTGCAGTTGCTCTAAAGATGATTGTTGGGTTCTTTGGATATCTTTACGATCGAAAACTGCCTTTATGACCTCAGCCAAGTGGATCGTCTAGTCTAGTCTCGTCCAGTCCAGTCCAGTCTAGTCTAGTCTAATGAGAGAGAGACAGAGACAGAGAAAGTAGAGAGAGAGAGAGACAGAGTGAGACAGAGAGACACACACACAGAGGAAGAGACAGAAAGAGAGAGACAGAGAGGACGAGTGAGAGAGAGAGAGACAAACAGACAGACAGGCAGACACACACACACACACAGGGAGACAGAGAGAGGAAGAGAGAGGGGGCGGGGACAGACAGACAGACAGACAGACAGACAGACAGACAGACAGACAGACAGACAGACAGACAGACAGACAGACAGACAGAGGGGGATAGAGAGAATGATGGACTGGCATGACTTTAAAGTTCAAAGCTATAAATTAGGAATCCTGTTTCTCATTTCTAAAGGTCTCCCAATGAATGCCTTTGCTCTCCTCCACTTTCATTTACACCAATGCATTTTCTTACTCCATGTAGGTATATCAGCTCAAAGTGTGTGTGCATGTGTGTATTAGGCTGCGAGCTATATCTGATTCAAGTCCTGCTGAGAGCGAACCAGTTACCCCACTTCGCTGCATCCTTCAAAAGAAAAACTGGATAACTAGGTCGACAGATCGCTGCCACAAGTGACTTTAAACTGTCTGCTCTGGTTCAGCACTGCATGTGACAACGAAAACGGTGTCTTGCTACATTTAAAGAACATTCTTTCGAACATAGAAACTGCTGTGTCAACTGTCTTTGGATAAACTATGAGGCTCATTTTTTAAACATTTAGGAGCTACTTTCACAAAGAATTAGAATGTTTATACAAACAACTCCTCTGTTACTAACAAGATTTAAAATGTCAAACACACGTTTGAAACTTGTTAAAGCATTTATTTTTATGTTTCATTTCGTTAGCACACCTTCGCATTCATGTGGGAAATAATGCCAGGAACCCAAAAATATTCAAATATACTTTTCGTGCCTGAAAGGATTCAGCATCCATTTAAACATCTTAACAAAAAGTAATGCAGTTGAACTCATCCTGGATATCTCAACTGGTTTGATATTTTGTGTCGATCTTGCTTTAAGTGTCCTTCTTTTATGCAATTTTACACTATGGCCAAACATTATATCACCAAAGCCAATGTTTGCATGCCAAAAAGAGTTAACTGTTGATACCAGTAAAAAAAATATTGCAGGTGTCTAAGGGTTTTTTAGTTTTAAAAATAGTTGGATTTTTTTACATCCATCTTTTTGCTAACACTGACTTACTGAACTTTTCACACATTGACACAGTTTATTTTCGATTGATTTGCCAGGCTCAAACATTTCCACAACCTACATCCTCAAGAACTTAAAAAACTTTCAAAGTTCCCGAAATCCTGGTATGATGACAACATGAGCACAAATTACTGCAGTACACATTGATATACGATGCAACCTAGCTCAAACATCTGCTTTGTATTGGAGGATTTCAGCGTGTATTAAGTGCAAGGGTTGGATGATTTTTATTTGATACTTGAAAACAAATATCATTTAATAACTAGTTCTTTTAGCATCATCTTTATTCTGCTGTTTGAGAGGGGACCAAACACAAACCGCTCACACAATATTTTATTGATAAACTTTGGCTCGCTGCCTTCTTGACAATGCAAAGATCAATACAAGGAAATAAACCAAGAACGACAGAATCGAGGTAGAATGACCACAAACAAATCACTGAGTAGTGCAGTAAATATCGCTGAGAATCTATTCAAAGCAAAAGTCAAGAAAGTCGTGTGCTCACTGTAGGCAACGGCACGTTCTTTGCTCATTTGTCCACATTAGAGCTGTCTGTCAGTGCAACAGGAGCTTTTTGTCATGTCGCTGTTTGTAGAAATGATTGAGGAAGGGGGAGCAGGTACGAGGGGATAGATGGAGGGAGAAGGAGGCAGAGGTATGTAGGGGAGTAACTGGGGGAAGGTGAGGCAAGCCAGGATCCTCCAATTACAAAACCAAGAAAAAAAGTACAACATAAAACGAAAGCAAGAAAGCTAAACGTAAGAGCGTACCGAATCACAGACGACAGACCAGCAACGGAGCAACATGGACAGACAAGATTAAGGCCAAAAGAGGGGAGGAAAGGAAGCAGGCAAAGGTTTAGGGGGAGGAAAAGGGGTGATGTCAGGGAAGATGAGGGATGCAGATGCTCCTCTACACATACTAACCTTCAGGTCCCTGTGTACTATGTCATGTTGGTGAATATGATGGACACTTTCTAGAATCTGATGGATACAGTGACTGTGAAGACAAAACAGAGAGAGGGGGGAGGTGGAGGAGGAGATGGAACGGGGGAGAGAGTGTAGGAGGAGTGGACGGGGTAAAAGAAAGGATCGAGGAGTGATGTCAGGGAGATCCAACAAGGCAAAAATAAAAGGGAAGAAAACTTGAGGAATGAAAAAGGGGAGATCCGAGGAGGAGAAGGAGGAAGGTGGACGACAGGTTGAGCAGGAAAGAGAGGAAAAGGTCACAAAGGAAAAAGAATGAGTGGGTTGATGCAGGTGGAGGAGACAAAACATTTTTTTTTTCTCAACATGATGATAAACAAGAGCAGTCACAAAAAGTCACAGCACCGCTGACAGAGGAGAGAGGAGAAGAGATGAGGCAAACCAAAGGAGAAAATAAAACATGACAGATTGCAAAAGTGAAGAAAAGGGACGTTCTACAACAAAAAAAGAAAATATACTGACAAATATACTGCAACCTGCAATGAAACGCATGAAACTACTTCACTGTTCCATTTCTCATGTAAAGTGTGTGTTCAGTATGTGTCTGTGTGTGCAGGTTCAGTGGAATGAGAGCATCAAATGCAGATCATGTGACTACCAGATCAGGTGAAGGGCGATAGGCAGCCTGCAGTTTCTACACCGCGTCTCGTCAGTGGGAGGACGAAGAGCGAATCAGAAATATATGGTGTGCCTCACACACACACACACACACACACACACACACACACACACACACACACACACACACACACACACACACACAC
>JAUESE010000015.1:16701561-16712481 GCA_032274725.1 Malacoctenus triangulatus | reverse complement strand
TTAGCCATAAAGGGTCAAATAAAAAGGCTATTATAAAGATATTTTCAGTAAAAACTTACATAGTGCAGCTTTAACTGACGTGAAACATACATTTGTGAGTATATATATTTTTCCTCTATGTAACCAAGTCAGCTGGCAAGAAACAATTTTTCACTATTTTTCCTACAAAATTTAGCAAACTTTGCCTTAATTTCATCTCATTTTAACATTCAGCTGAGGGCTGCTGGTGTACCTGCATGTGGTTGTAGGTGTGAAGAGCTCCACCGGTTAAATATGGGATGTGGCCAGGCCATGCCCCGCCCACATTTTGCTGAGAGAGGAGGAACAGGTGAACTCCGCATCCCTGACAGACACACTCTTTGGCCAATGAGACAGCTACATCTGAAGGCTGAAAGATAGACTGACAAAGAAAAAGGAGAGAATAAAACTACGTTTATGATTATGTTTATTTTTGTTCTTTCAGTTGCAAGAAAGGCAGTATTATCATCAATCACATGAAATACACTTCGAGGCTGCAGCATCTTGAACATCATGATCTGTGACCTCCCACAATCTAAATAAAGGAGATAGGGACATTGTACCTTTGGTTTGTTGGTGCCAAAGAACCCTGAGGAGGAGCTAGTGCGGTTGCTCTCTACCAGAGATGCAGTATGGAAGATCAGCAGCTTGCCAGGACAGCCCAGGCCCTAGTTTGTGAGAGCATCAACATAAACTGTATGTATATGCATTGGTGTTATCACATATGAATAGGCTTTGTGCATTGATACTTCACCTGCAGCACGGCCAGCCCAGCCCTGACAGGAAGCTCCATGGGAACTCTACTGGAGTCATCTCCCTCTGCACAGAACTGAGGGATGTGCTGCAACACGCTATGACGAGACAGCAAATTGGGAGTCATGATCACTTCATGACAAATGATACCAGAGAAAACACATAACGGATAGTTCAGAAGATACAGCATTCGAGCGCTGTTTCTCAGCTGCTGCTTTAAGAAAAAAAAAACCTGACAGAAAGTGCCTGAAAATTTCAATCTAAGAAGTTGTGCCGGACAGATTTAGTCAATTAAGACATGAGCATCAGTCATCAATCAAAATTATGTAAATTATTCAATACCAAACTATTCGAGCAGGAGAGTTCGCTTGTCCGTTACCTATCGATGATGCCCACACAGTCTTTGAGTGACACCAGAAGCCCCTCCCTCACAGGAAGCTGCAGATCGTCCTTCTCTGTAATAACGAGCATGTGTGGACGAGACAGGCCAGGACTGAGGTCATACAGGTGGATCCTGCTGTCGTACGTTATTAAACCGACACGCAGATTCGACAAGGAGTCACTGTCCTGCCTTCACAAAAAAGAAAAAAACTAAAGATTAGCCAGGACTTCCTGATCTCTAAGTTTCAATGCTACAATCCTGACATCAAAAACAATAACTGAATGTGTTGCTTTTTTTTTTATGAGTAAAAAAAAAAGTGCAGACAGAACAAAGTATACAAAATAGGCAAAGCCCTGATTTTCATGCAGCTTTTACTCTACTTTTGGAAGGTTCAGCTTTTGGCCTCAGTGTTGTGTTCTGTCTGCTGGTGAAACAAGGACAAAATCAGGAGCTGCTTGGTGGAAAATTTTCAAAAGGGTTAGTTAGAAGATCATTCTGCAGGCCAGACTGGACCCTCTGATTGGCTGGTTTTGGTCTGCAGGTCGTAAGTTGAACAATTTTGCTCTAACTTATACAGAAACTACTGAGCATGCTGTGGGAATGTGCGTGTGTGCGTGTTTGTGTGTGTGTGTGTTGCAGCATATTTTTACCTATGGAGAAACTTGAGCAGAGTTTGTATTTGTTGTGTTACAAACTCTAAATGGCCTCCTCTCAGTGCTGAGGCAGACACGTCTATAGCTAGAAGCAGTACAGCAGGTTCACCCTGTGATAGCACATGACAAATTTCACACGTAAACAAGTGAATTCAAAGACTTCTCAAACTCATCAAATATTACAAATTAAACTAATAAAACCACAACATGGATGAGTCATCATTAGATACCTTTGCATCAATACAATGGACCACTAATGGTTGTCTATAGACAAAATCTATGATTGAAGGCAGACAAAAACAACCTGTACACATACATACAAATTACCAAGTTTCGAAATTTTTCATAGGATTCAAACAAATTAAAAAGCGTAGCTAGTAAAGCTTACCCTCCCAGAGTGAAGTATTTCATAGGATCCCATGCTGAGTTCAGGCCTTTTGTCTTGATCAATTCGGACCCCCTCCGCACCCTTGGTGGGCTGGTAGTGTTGCCACAGCACTAAGAAGCAGCAGAGGAGAGAAAAAATATTATCTCACCAAAAACAAAGAAGCTCCAATCAGGTTAGGTAACAGCTGGAATTCTTCATCACTTCATTTTAAACAACCTATGTTTTGTTTTAAGTTATTATCCAGGCACTCTGGGGAATATATTAGTCACGCCCAAAGTTAGCTTCATCTCCCGACCAAATGAAGAAGAAAACCCGGACTAAAAAAAAAACACTAACAGGTCCTTCAACAACATTATCATGGATTATGGCTTACATTCCCTTCATCCTTATTTGCTTTTGTCTGTGATTTTATTTGCCTTGACTGTAAAGCACTTTGAATTACTTCGTGTGTGAATTGTGCTATATAAACAAACTTGCCTTGCCTTACATTTGTTTTGCACTTACTTTTTCCTCACATGACACCACACACCAGCAAAAAGCTCAGCAGAGCCAAAATGTTATGATAAGATAATACAGGGATGACCTGGTGATGCTGAACAGATCCCAGTCATTGCAACTGGTCTGCAACCGCTTAATCTAACCGAAAGACTATTGTATGGGGCATATTTACTTTCTCCATGCATGTGTTTTCCCTTAAATTTTATTCAATCGAGAAACATTAAAGGCAATGAATTCACTGTTTGTCATGTTTGTACACGTCAATAATGCTGCATTTTCCATGGAGAATGATCAATACAGACGTTATCATTTACTGTTTGCAGCACTGGTATATTGACAATTAATGGTAAAGTACACATATTGCCTGAATATTTGCCTCTTGGTGAATCTCACCTTCACTAAGTTTACCACAGAACGGGCAGTAAAACCTCTGACCACAATCCTGCCAGGTCATTGCAGGGCACATGGTGGCTCCACATGAGCTGCATCCTGCCACACACTCTGACTCGTTGCACAGTGGGAGGGACTTCTGGAGGTGACAATCAATCAATTCACATGTTAAAATAGACACAGAAAAATAGACACCTGTCAAACTCTGGAAAACATTTGTGACTGTATTTAATCAGAATTAGAATCAGAAATACTTTATTAATCCCAAAGGGCAATTCGCTGCATTTCCTGTACAAAGTCAGACACATACAAACAAAAACATGACATACAGGACAGGGGGATGTTTTGGCAGCCATCTATGGCTGTCATTTATGGCAGCCATTAACAGTGCACCATCCACAGGGTGAAAAGACAACATTGGGACATGCCCCCTACAGGGGAAGTAGCAGTGATTACAACAAAAAACGCCTACAAATAGCACAATTACAGACAAGTTACAAGTATGATGAGGCATTGAGTCAGAGGAGGGGGGGGGGGGTGCACTGAGTCTGTAGTTGTCTATGTGTATGTGTGAGTGTGAGTGGGCAGAGAAGTCACGCTTTTGTCTGCCTAAAATCCTCAGCAGGTCCCAAGATGGCGGTTCCAATTCATCCCAATCTTTGTGTCAGTTTCCTCCAATCCGAATCACCAACTTCTCCACGGTGGTACCCATCTCGACTATGCTGACTGACATCGTCTCCAGTTTGCCCATTAGGGCCTCCTGTCTTCGTGCCATCTCGCACACAGCTTTCTTTCACCAGCGGAGGCCAACAGCACAAAACTACAACCTGAACTTTAGGTTCAAGTCACACAATTTGGAACTCATGGAGCTTTTAATTTATGGGTAACATTATCAGAAGGCCTCTCTGAGAGAGTAAAACAGTTTAATCCTTTGCATTAAGTTTTGCGACAGATCTGAAACATCCTATCATTGTCGCATCAAGTGACGACCATCGTCGCTCCTCTCCATTTATTTAGTCCAAGTCTGTCCATGATTACAAAGGTCTCACATTCAGCTGTCACACAGGAGACCTTTTAAAGGAGGTGGGGACACGTGTCTGCTGCGTCTCTACAGTTTACAGTAAAACACACAGCTCAGCTGGAGAGAACAACTTCTGATGAATATATTGAGAGTTAAACAGAACCTCAGCACCTCCTACTCTAACGGTGAAAGCAGCACCTCCTGTCTAAAGGAGACAGCACTTCCTCTTTCTCTGACGGAGACAGCAGCACATACTTCTCTAATGGAGACAGCGCCACCTCCTGTCTAACAGAGACAGCAGCACCTTCTCTAATGGAGACAGCTGCACCTCCTTCTCTAATGGAGACAGCTGCGCCTCCTACTCTAATGGAGACAGCTTCTCCTTCTCTCACGGTAAAAGCAGCACCTCCTGTCTAACGGAGAAAGCAGCGTCTCTTTCTCTAAGGGACACAGCCGCACCTCCTTCTCTAATGGCGACAGAAGCACCTGCGTCCTCATTTCCTTCATTTCCAGCTGAGCATTTCCATCTCGCACACAGTCTGAGTGTTGACGGTTCGGAGCAATGGCTCTTGGCAGCCTGCCGCCAGCGGCCGCCAGCTCTTGAATTTTCCAGTTGCCCAGGAATGCCTTTCTGTTCTCTACGTGGAAGATGTTGAGGACCTCTGCATATTTGGATTTATGGTGATTGTGTTTCTTCTGATTGGAGCTGGTGGATTCAGAATCAGAGAATCAGAATCAGAAAGCTTTTATTGTCATTGTCTCGTTGTACCGTGTACAATGACAATAAAAGCTTTCTGATTCTGATTCTGTGATTCTGAATCCACCAGCTCCAATCAGCAGAAACATAATCACCATAAATATGAATATGCAGAGGTCCTCAACATCTTCCACGTAGAGAACAGAAAGGCATAAAACCCTCTATTCTTTCCAAAAATCCATCAAGTAACCCGCAGGGTGGGTCCCAGCCGGACAAGATGCAGCCCCCGCACCTTGTCTCTGGGTAGAAAAAATCTGGTCAATGGCGTTGAGAGACCAGCCGATCAGATCCATGATGTTTCAGGATTCAGGAGGAAAAGTGCAGAGAGAGACTCTGAGATGAGGATGAAGATAGGCAAAAGGGGCAGGGGAGGGAGCAGAGAGAAGCACGTCTGCACTCGTCGAGAACCGGAAGATGCTTGCATATAAAAATCTCCCTCCACACTGGAACCGACCATGTTTGTGTTTATTCATGTTTTGTTTATCCTTCAACATATTATTAAACTGTGTCGAAAGCACAAAGTAACTAAAGCAGACCTCGCCAGTTACTTGTTCAGCCAGAGGGGTGACCAGAGCTCCAAGCGGCAGGCGGCTGAGCAGGGCGATCTGACCTTCACAGGGCACACAGTAACAAGTGGCGCGGACGGCTGAAGGGCTCGTGTTACCTACAACAGAGTGAAGACCAAACACAATCAGTGGGAATTCGTCCCAGGGAAGAAACCAGAGTCACAGCTGAACCATTACATTGATGCACTTGAAACCCTGAGCCTCAGCTGGTACAGCATTAAAAAGGTACCAGCATTGAAATAAAGATTTCAGTGGATCCCTTCCACGTACCAGAGATGGTGAATTCAGCAGGCCCTTACCTCTGTCCTCTGCAATGCAGGGAGTGGTTGCCAGAGGAGGGAGATGAGCACAAGGCTCTGAGATGAAGACTTTACCCTCCCACTCTGCTCTGTCCTCTGCCATCACCTTCACCTGAGGCAATAAGTGAGAACTCAGCAGTCAGAGATAAAACAGTGACATTTTCCTTTATGTAAACAGAAGTACAATCACATGAACAGCTGCAACAATAAAACTACTGACAGCTAAAGGGATTACATATTGTCATGCAATTACCACCACATTATGTTGCAACAAAGGACATGTCAAATCGATCTTAAATCACAAAATAATTACCGGTAATCTAAAAATCACACACCTTATACCAGTAAAGAGCAACAAACACACCCTTTAATTGCATCACCACACTTAGTGATGCCAGTAGATATAATGTTAAAAAATCTACAACAGCATAGGATGAACTTAGATCGGCAATATTAAAAATAATAATCATATTTAAGTGCAAAAAACAATAAAAGAACAATTAAAGAAGCAATATGTAGCGGTAAAAAAAAAACTACAAAAAACACAATTTAATAAATAGCAAAACAGTTTTATAAATATATATATATATATATATATATACATATTTATATATAAGAGAGCGAGAGAGAGAGAGGGACTGGGAGGACTGACGGCGCTGGGCAGCAGCTCTGGATCCAGGCCATAGCGGGACTCTGAGTCAAGAGACTGTGGGGAGGAAAAACAAATTATTTCCTAACAGAAACAGCTCAGAGCCTCAACAGATGTATCCTCGGATGAAACAAGGCAGAAACACTGAAACTGAACCGTGAAACAGGAATCTGTTTCAGAGACCAGACTTGCTTGATGAACGACATAATTTGTAATATTTACAGGCCAAATAATAAATCAGACTCATCATTTAAACTGAGTTCTCTAAATGCCATGTACACATTTTGTTTTACATTTTCAAACCTGAGGGGTAATGTTCCTCTCCTGTCCAGCTGCATTTGGACCAAAGTCATTTATTTTTCCTGAGGACGGAAAGGAAACAAAAATGAGTCAAAAAGATTCAGACTGGGCTGTTTGCACTGACAAAAAACAGCATATCAGCAACACTAACAGAGCCATTGATCAGCACAGTAAATACAGAAAACTAACTCGCTATATTTCATTTTTGGTTCAGTCTTCAATTACCTTCAAAGCCCTTAAAACATGCAAGTTACCTCCAGAGTGTGGTGAAAGTGTCCACTGAGGCTGTTGTTCTTTAGGTGAGGTGGGCAAAGAATGATCAGGAGAGTATCCTACAGAGATCCTTTTATTGGTCCCATCAGATGGAGGCAGAGATGCATACTGGGGACGCTGGTTCACATGTTGCTCAAACAATTGAGGGCTGAAGAGCAGATGATCAGGCTGTGGTGACTGAGGTCCGCTAAGGAAGTCCAGATGTGAGCCGAGAGTTTGGAGAGGAGGACTCACAGCTTGGTAAGGGCTTTGTGGGGAAAAAAACGCTGTTTGTAGGGGATTACCTCCATTCAAAAGAGGAAGAGAACATGGAGGCAGTGTCCTTTCTTGGCTTGCAGTTGGAATAGCCAATGGAACTTGAACATCAGGATGGCTGTGCTGAATGTTTGGGTCAACATCACCACAAGGAATACCCTGATGGTTGTTAATCTCGTATAAAATGAGAGTGTGGTGGTTCTCAGAGCCATGGTTGGATGCCTGCTCAGAGGGGGAGCCCAGACTGAGGCCATGGATGCTGGGCACAGGGTGGATGCTGGGCACAGGATGGTCCAGTGGTCCTGGTGGCGATGCTGTGGACCACTTGCTCTGCCCTGCCCACAGCTGGCAGGATGCCTGGGTGTGACTCGGTGAGGGGATGTCCATCATGCTCCATACCCATCAATGATAGTTGTGTTTGTCTCTGGAGGAAGGACCTACGTGAAAGATGGCAAAATGATCACCAGGATCGTGATGTGATGATTTTCAGCTTTCTTTCACCAGCGGAGGCCAACAGCACAAAACTACAACCTGAACTTTAGGTTCAAGTCACACAATTTGGAACTCATGGAGCTTTTAATTTATGGGTAACATTATCAGAAGGCCTCTCTGAGAGAGTAAAACAGTTTAATCCTTTGCATTAAGTTTTGCGACAGATCTGAAACATCCTATCATTGTCGCATCAAGTGACGACCATCGTCGCTCCTCTCCATTTATTTAGTCCAAGTCTGTCCATGATTACAAAGGTCTCACATTCAGCTGTCACACAGGAGACCTTTTAAAGGAGGTGGGGACACGTGTCTGCTGCGTCTCTACAGTTTACAGTAAAACACACAGCTCAGCTGGAGAGAACAACTTCTGATGAATATATTGAGAGTTAAACAGAACCTCAGCACCTCCTACTCTAACGGTGAAAGCAGCACCTCCTGTCTAAAGGAGACAGCACTTCCTCTTTCTCTGACGGAGACAGCAGCACATACTTCTCTAATGGAGACAGCGCCACCTCCTGTCTAACAGAGACAGCAGCACCTTCTCTAATGGAGACAGCTGCACCTCCTTCTCTAATGGAGACAGCTGCGCCTCCTACTCTAATGGAGACAGCTTCTCCTTCTCTCACGGTAAAAGCAGCACCTCCTGTCTAACGGAGAAAGCAGCGTCTCTTTCTCTAAGGGACACAGCCGCACCTCCTTCTCTAATGGCGACAGAAGCACCTGCGTCCTCATTTCCTTCATTTCCAGCTGAGAAACAAGCGACACACGCTTCGTGATGAGCAGTTTTACAACAACACAATGTCAACATGCAATAACATAAAGTCACTATACGTTTTACGCCTCGCTCGGCTGCTGGTCACCATGGATGTACAATAAGGTTGTCATCGTCGCTTCATCCTTCTGCAGCGTTAGCATCAAGCTAGCAAGAGTCACCTCTTCAACCTGCGTTTCAAAGTAAAAGCCTGCCAGAATTAAAGGGCAAGCTAAACAAGCTTTGTGATACAAATCTCTCAACTTGAGTTTTATTATTCGTTTGACCGAATCGTGCAACACTGAACTGTATTTGTAGCATTCACAGCAATAGTCGAGCTGTTGAACATTGATCCTTACCAGCTCCATTAAGGTTTAAACAACAGACTCTGGGCAAAAGATATACTTTGCCTTAATAATTACATTTACTGGGATGTATTTTGATTTTGTTAAAAAAAAAAGGAATGATAATAAAAAAAACAAACAGTTGTGACATTGAGAAGCTATTATTTTGGAAACATCACAACGTTCCTTTTCATCTATGCTTTGTTTTGAAATCGTTTGTGCCGACGTAAGGGAGGCTGACCCGACTGAAATGAATAACTTAGGTATGCAATTTTACAAATTTAAAGGCATGCACAAAGAGACAAAGTCTATCCTATGTACAAAAAATAATGATTACACTTTACAGCGAGTGCTTATCTGACAATAGGTCATTGCAGAAGTGCTGCTTTAACACTGCTGTCAGCTGGCACCACTCACCTCTTTTAAATCAGGTCTCAAAACTATTTTTTACTCAGGCTTTTGATCAGAACATTGAATGACTGGCTGTCTTCAAACACATGTTTCCCTAAAATTTCAACAATTTTCCTTATTCCAATAGGTGATTTTATTTGCTTTTGTATGCGATTTTATTTGCTTTTGCATGTGATTTTATTTGCTTTTGTATGCGATTTTATTTGCTTTTGCATGTGATTATATTTGCCTTTGTTTGTGAATTTATTTGCCTTCACTGTAAAGCACTTTAAATTACTTCTTGTATGAATTGTGCTGTATAAATGAACTTGCCTTGCCTAGCCTTTTCACAAGAGGCTGCATTCATTGGACGACATTGGACTTGACTCACTTTGAGTGAAAGCACAGGTCTGTTATCAAACCAAGCAAGGAGGAGGATGAAAAAGCTGTTATTTTGGGTGCTGTGTGGCGCTGCAGTGCCGACCGTTGGTATTCTGATTGGTCATTTTGGCATCACGCAAAGCAACCCCTCTACACCATCCTGGATGAAGGATTTAGGAAAAGATGTGGATGAGAACCTCATTCAGAAGTTCTTATCTGAAGTGGATCTCAACCAGATAAAGGAAAACCTGAGGTTAGTGGATGGATTGTGCCATTTAAATTTGTGGCTGTTTATTTGTTGAAAGAGTGTGAATAAGAACCACAAAAGTAGCCTTCAAAATGAAAAACATCAGCATCTCACTCACAAAACTGTTTTTAAATCGGACAGGACAACCCTAACCCTTGCCTTTTATATCAGAAGCTTGAATACCTTACATGCAAGTAAAGCTTTACAAGGTGGAATAAACAACGTTTCCTTATGAATTTGTTATAAAGGCCACTGTACTTTTGGAGAGGTTTCATCTTTCATCTGAAAAGCTCCACTGATTTCTTCAGAAGAGACACAGTATAAAGTTACTTCATATTTAGTCAAAAATTGGGGGATCTTGAGATAGTCTGTGATTTCAATTGAACCACTGCGTCTGTTGAGCTGAACTGTAGGCCACGCCCTCTCTGCCTGAGTGCTTCAGGTGTGGGTGTGACTCCCAACCGAGGGGAGCTGAATGATTCCACTAGGTGAAGTTAATTTAGTGATCTCATGAGATCAAAGGAGGCACTCTGAGCATTGTGAGCACTGTGTGAGGACACGTGGACAAGGGAAAGTGACGCAGGTCTAAAAGCTTGTTTCGAACAAGGAAAGAGGAGCCAGTGAGCTTTTGTTGTGTGGGTTTTAGTATTTAGTCAATCATGTAGTTAAATTAATATTAAAGTGTATGTAGTGAAAAGTAGTAGTCATGTTATCAATTATGTTAAAATGGCATATCTTCAACAACATGCAGGTTTAAAAAGTTACAAAATGTAATGTATTTAAAAGGGTTTTAAAAGATTAAAGGTAAAAGTATGGATTCTGTGTGTTTATAAGGTAAAGCTGCTAAAGTTAAAGGGTAAAACCATAATTGAATGCTGGTAAAAACATCTTTAGTTTGGATGGTTTAATCATGGGTTTTCTGCATATTCTCAAAATTAATTTCTAGTAGTTTAAGGTTAAAATTGATCATTCAATCTTGTGTTGATTTATGGTTGGTGTGTGTGTATATATATATATACATATACATTGGCGGCGAGGTCGGCGCCGGCTGTGCCTGGGACCGGTCGCGCCCGGGTATCGCAGACAACCTGTGCGTCCTGCCATTTCCTTGAGC
>JAUESE010000015.1:16686321-16701461 GCA_032274725.1 Malacoctenus triangulatus | reverse complement strand
CATGTGATTGGCTGATTAGAAATTAAGTGTTAACGAGCAGTTGGACAGGTGTACCTAATAAAGTGGCCGGTGAGTGTGTATATATATATATATATGATAATCCTGCATAAAGCATCCAAAGAGCGTTACTCACTGTTCCTAGAGTCGGAACCAAACAAGGTGAAGCAGCTTTCAATCACTACGCTCCTCACCTTTGGAACCAACTTCCAGATCATCTCAGGACTGTAGACTCCCTCACTTCTTTGAAATCAGGCCTCAAAACTAGTTTATTTACTTTTCATCAAATCATTTAATTACTGGCTGTCTTAAAACAAAAATCTCTCTTAAATTTTAACATTTTTCCTTATTCCGTTATGTGATTTTATTTAGTTTTGTATGTGATTTTATTTGTCTTCACTGTAAAGCACTTTGAATTACTTCGTGTACGAATTGTGCTATATAAATAAACTTGCCTTGCTCCTGGATTTTCTGATTGAAACTTCAATCTCCATCCTCCTCCTGAGCCCTCATCACAAAGACCCTGAACCTTAAACTGTTTTCTAACCGAGTGCCGTCTCCTGAGTTTCCTCTGCATGTGGGTCAGGATGCATCCTCACCATGTGTCAGACCCTGTCCAAGAGGTAGGTGTTTGTGTGTCAAAGTTAATAATCAAGAGAAGACTTCACCAGAGGGAATACAGAGGGTTCACCACAAGACGTAAACCATTGGTGAGCCTCAAAAGCAGGAAGGCCAGATTACAGTTTGCCAAACATCTAAAAGAAAAAAGCCTTCATAGGTCTGGAACAACATCCTCTGGACAGATGAGACAAAGATCAACTTGTGTCAGAGTGATGGGAAGAGAAGAGTGTGGAGAAGGAAATTAACTGCTCAAAGCACATCAGCTCATTTGTGAAGCATGTTGGTGGCAGTGTCATGGCGTGGCCATATATGGCTGCAACTGGAAGAGGTTCCCTTGTATTTATTGTTGATCTGACTGACAAAGGGAGCAGGATGAATTCTGAAGGGTTTTTGGCAATAATTAAGTGCTCATTTTCAGACAAATGCTTCAGAACTCATTGGAAGGCACCTAATAGTACAGATGGACAATGACCCGAAGCATACTGCAAAAGCCACCAAAGATTTTTTTCAAGGCAAAGAAGTGGAATGTTATGCAATGGCCAGGTCAATCACCTTACCTGAATCTGATTGAACATGCATTTCACTTGCTGAAGACCGAACTGAAGGGAAGATGCCCCAAGAACAAGCAGGAACTGCAGACAGTTGCAGTGGAGGCCTGGCAGAGCATCACCAGGGTTGAAATCCAACATCTGGTGATGTCTATACTTTACAGACATCTGGCTATAATTGAGTGCACAGGATTTGCAACCAAGTATTAAAGTGAATGTTGGATTTATGATTGCTAATGAGTCCTACTACTACTTTTGTCCCTTAAAAGGTGGGAGGCACATACAAACTGTTGTAATTCCGACACCGTTAAACCGATTTGAATGTAAATGCCCTCAAATTAAACCTGAAAGCATGCAGTTAAAGCGCATATTGTTTGTTTCATTTCAGATCCATTGTGGTGGTGTGTAGAGGAAAAACAAAACTGTGTCATTGGGTCAATATTTATGGACCTGACTATATATGGACGTTTCTTGGTATTTTCTTTTGGGCTTCTACTAGGCCATGCAGCGTGGTGTTTATCCTGCAAAACTGCACATTCTTTCACGTAGATTAGTAAATTGTTCACAAGACTGGAAACTAAATGAAAGCCTCAGACATTGCTCAAGGGCTTAGGTCAAGCACAATCCCCATTAAATAGTCTACATTAGCAGGACTCTAATGGTGATCCTCATAAAAAGTCTGAAAGTGGTTTAAGAATGTGAAAGCACACCAACAAACTGAACACACCTGAGGAAAAAACCTAACACTAGTGGAATCCACAGCATAGAAACATGTAAAACATGCAGGGCAGTTGCTTCCTGTGACCAGAGGTGAAGATGACTGGATATTTTAAGTACCGATGCTTGGAATAAGGCAGTAAAACAAAGCAAAAAAAGGATTAAACACTTGAGCAACATGCAAAAAGTAAACAAACTTGTCTTTGCTTCTTTTCATGTTCATGAAAATACAACCTTTATTATTATACCCTTATTAGTGGGGAAAGCCTGTTGGGGCCACATTATGAAGCAGCATACATTTGTGGGATGAGCAGCACAGCTGTGTGTGTGAGTGGCAGAAATGAAGTTAATGTTCTCATTCAATGACAACAAAAAATCTTCTGTTGATGGACATAAACATACCAATCTGCTCATCCCGCAAATTAATTCCACTGCACTGGAGCATCACTTTCATGGAAATCGTCAGGTTTCCTCCTGTACAAAATTTGTTGCCAATAAGTAATATTATCACAGAAAATAAGATACCAATCATAAATTTCCTTTACTTTTTGTGCTGTGTTTGAAGCAGTCATACTTCAGAGTGACTAATTCTCTGACTGCTAAATATAACACCCCATAATCTCACACAAACACACAGACCACTTTAGGTGCTTGGGATTCCCTGTGAAGTCAGGGATGTTCATGCAATTCAATCTGTCATCAGTGAGACTCACTTGTGCCTCTGGGTTACTGAAGAACTATAAACTGACTTACTCTATCATCTGAACTCAACCTATTTTATTTTGTAATGCAACTAAAGAAAACTTTTCTCAATGAAACTATAAAAAATTCACAATAACTTCAAAAGTATCAGCACAAGGAATAAAAACACTCAGTTGTCAACAAACGCAAAGCGCAGGTTGTACTCGCCAGTCGCAGAGTTTATTCCTTTAAATATACATAGACTTTCCCACCCCTCCTATTAAATACCCCTCCCCTCCCTCCCTCTCGATTCTTTACTTTCAGACAGAACGTTCATCCGGCTGAAAAACACACTCTACTTTGTGCAGCATATTGCTTATTAAGACATTTGCGAAAACATATATTAAAAAAACTACAGCTCCTTGTTAGTCTTCTCCAATTTCTGCTCCGCCTGTTTTGAACAGAAACCAATAAAAAGCAATATTAAAAAAAACCAAAAAAACAAAAAAAAGAAAAAAAGAAAATGAAGAACAGCACAGTGTCCGTCAGTCTGGCCACACCAGAGAAATGAACTATTTTGCTGTGTGCTCACTGGATCGTACAGTGAGTAGTGACGTGGTGACTTTACTCAAATTATATCAATGAGACTTTTTGTTGTACTACTGTTAAGTGAAAAACACCCAAGACAGATTCTCTGCAAGCCACCACTTTCACTAGTGTTTGTGTCCTCGCTGCTCCTAAGAAGGTAGACGTGACATCACGTCGCTCCAACAGGGTCTGTTTAAATGTGATGGCTTTTATAAAATGTTGTGGCACTACAATTATCGGTCCGATGAGGCAGCTGGTGCTGCAGGCAGAGTGAAGGACAGTGTGATATGGCACTAGAGGAAAACTCAGGTGTTTAAAGTCACAAGGCATGCATGATAACACCGAACTTTGAGAGCTGCCACCACAGGTGCTTCTTCTGCTGTGTGTGTGTGTGTGTGTGTGTGTGTGTGTGTGTGTGTGTGTGTGTGTCTTACAGTTATAGTGCTTCGTCTGTACAGATGAGGCTCTCTTGCTTCTAAGTAACCCCCCCCCCCCCCCCCACTGTCTAGAATAACATTTGCGACATTTGCTGAACTTTCACTGGGGGAATGAGTGCACGAAATGCAGGATCTGTCTGCCCATTGGATCATATGTGTAGGTGTTCCTTGTGTGCTTGTGGCATGTTTCATTGCATCTCATCAGGTTTCATGTCCATCATGGTAGCAGTCATGTCTGCTTCCCTCCTTTCCTCTTTTAGGAAGCACAGGAAGGGGTTGTATTGGCATCACAGGGGCCAGCTGCAGCGTGCAGGGGGTCAGCTGGGGGTTACACACGGGGGGAGTATTTAGGGTTTCTTGGCACCTCGGTGAAAGATTTCAGCTCATATGGGATCCCTGTGTCCACTTCGATGGATTTACGAGAGAATAGCAGCCGGATATCGTTGTGCAGGTAGATCTTGCCAGATTTGGAGCTCTGGAATCTAAGGAGGTCACAGAAAACAAAAGAAAACAAAAGATGCCAGTTCAGTTTCCGTTTTTTAGATCGCAAGCTTCAAAATGTGATGCTGAAGTGATACTAAATACACATGTGTGCACATAAATGAGATGCTAAACACACACACACACACACTATATGTATATATATATATATATATATATATAAAATCTTGCAAACAGAAACATTGAAAGTACCTGAGATGCATCAGGTAGCAGAGAATCTTCTTTCTGTCCAGCGCTCCAGCCCCTGAAGAGGCCTCGCCTTTCTCCTCAGCCCCGTTCTCCACTGGCACCAGGAAGATGCGATGACGCAGGAAGGTCATGTGGTTGACAGGCATATCGCTGAAGTTGTAGGTCACCAGAAACATCTTCACCACAGTTTTGTTGGGATTGAATAAGGTCTGAGGAAGCAAATACCAGACGGCCAACAATGTGTTTATGAATGGTAAATAAACTCACAAGTTCTGTGTAGTAACAAATGCATGATGCATAATGATTATTATAAGAATTATATGTTCATGTGAAATAAACAGTGTTGTCGCACTGGTGGGATGAGGAGTTTGAAATCCATGGAGGTTAGCAGATTGGTATTCATGCAAAGAATGAGAAGAGAAAAAAGGAGACACTTACCACTTGAATGGTCCCTGCTTTGGGTATGCTGTATCCTTTCTTTCCAAGAGGTTCAAGGGCTATGACCCCCTGTGAGGTGAGGAGAAGGACATTACACCACTTCATAAACTTCAGCAGTCGCATGAATGATAAAGAGTTTGAGAGTTTGCTACAATTTCACAGCTGCAAACTTCCATGTCCATCGTCACTGGAGCGAAAACAAAGCTTTATGTGAAGGGTACAAAACACATTTTACAGGAGTTATTATGTCAATGACTGATGATTACATCAAGCACACCTGAAGAGATTGTAGGCATAAATGCAACTCATTGTAAAAACAAAATAAAGAACAAAAAAACAATAAAAACAAGGGCAATCCAAAAAAAGAAACAAAAAGTCAATTCTCACTCTCTTCTGGGACAAGCACACACTGTTGCTGCAAAAGCAAACAAATAAGGAGACATGATGTTAAATTAACTGTTCAAAGATCTGAATGAGAGGCCTGTCACTCACTTTTATACAAACTGCTCAAACAACATGAGGGAAAGAAAGAGAAAACAGCTGGTTTCCAAATGGTGCCATGACGGCGCTCTGCTTGTTCTTTGTATGTGAGCACTGGTCTTTTGTTATATGTGTATTTATGTCCAACAAGAATCAGCAGCTACAAAATAATCAGAGTGTCGTGCTCAGAGCTGAAATGAGAGGAGAGGTAGAGAAAAATCATTCACTTAAGCCTTAAAAAATACAGACTGTCTAATATTCAGTACTAAGAAATTGTTTTTCAATTCAATTGCTGTAATATTATGACAACCTGCTTCAAATTGTGTATGTTGTCACTTTTACCAGAAAATCAGACTTATCATCCTTATTCTTGGTGGTCACATTGTGATGGCTGATCAGTCTAAATTTGGACTGTTTTGGGATGTCTGCACTGGTCTTCGAGTCTGTTCTGCTTTTCACAATGAGTGAATTATTCTCCATCCTTAAATGTTTGCTTTCAGCTGCACCAAACATGAACACAATGGCACACAAATGCAGGGAATCCTACGGACACACTAACACACAGACTGACCAGGAAGGGCGAGGGTGCGCTGTGCTCGGAGATGTCGTAGTATGTGACCTGCACAGGCAGAGTGACGTGCTGTGGGCAATAAGAGCCGCTGGCACCAATCTCTGCCGTGAAGCCTTCGATCTGGCCGGATGGGGAGAATCTGCCCTTCAGTATGGACTCCTAAAGGCACCACACAAGAGAGAAGGGCTGGACAGGAAAACGCTTCCAATCATGCAACAGGAAACCTATTCGGCTTTTTTAGTTGTAAAGCGCAGCTATTATGGTGGGCAGGTTTAACAACTGGCCAAAGAAGCAGCAAAAGCCTTTCCTGACACGTCACACAAACAAAATCCCAAATGCATGCAACAATCTCAGCCAGAACTAAAACAGTGCTGAATGCAGACTTTGTGAAACCTTTTGAAGCCATGTGTTTAATACTAACCACTTGTTGGACGAATCAATTTTTCTGTGTATCCATAAGAGCCAAACTTTGAATTTGCTGCAGTACCAATAACCGAGAGACATCAGTACCTCAAAGTTGCCGAGCAGCGACCTGCTGATAGATGATGAGGGCCAATTGGAACGGGTAGAGCGGCTGCTGGTGTCCGTGTGCCTGCCGCTGCGCAGCTGTCGGCTGAATATGACCAAAAACACACCCAAAACAGACTGGTGGTGAGTGGTTAGGATTACACAATTTTTGCCTCAACCAACATGTCGAATGCCTGAGTGTGCATGAAGACTTCAGTCCAAACTCAAAAACCTTGAATTCAGTGGAGCAGAAAACCTGCCCCACCTCTACCCACCGTATTGACTTTGCTGGCATCACTGCAACAAACACTTCAAAGTTTTCATCCAGCATGTATGTGTGTGTGTGTAAATGTGCACATTAAAATGCTGTATAAAAATGACAGTTCTAAATAAAAATATAGTGAGCCGCTCACCTCTTTAATCGCAGCCCATTCTTCACTCGTCTCCCTGACCTTGTGCAGTCTGTGGCAGTCTGCAACAAAAACAAAAAACAAATACATTATATCTTTCTCTCTGAGCAAAAACAATATAAAACTAATGAATGTGAAAAAAGTTGGAAATAAAAATCAAATACAATGTGCTTTCACATATTTTGTGTTCTTCTATAAAGGAGACATGCTTTGAGTAAAAGTGTTTCAGGTGTCCTAAATCACTGAGCGCTGAGTATGGGATACCGTTTCACACGCACAGTACCAGAGCTTCCATCCATCTTCCAGTCCACCCAACTACTATAAAACTCATACCTGGTCAATGATCCACTAACTGCTAGCTTCTTCAGCTTGGCATCATCCAGGGTCAAATCCAAGGACATCCTGGGATATTTTCTCTGAACTATCACCTGTGATACTCTGAAACTGTTTCTTATCTTTAACTTTTTCCTTTTTCCTAAGTCACCAATACAACATTTTTTCTTCTCTTGTTTTTTTCATAAATCCATTTGTCCCTTTTCAACTAGCACACGAAGGCCTCTCATCACAATGATTCTACACCTGGAGAAAAAACAATGAACTCTGGTTGATTACAGAGTTTATGGTGAGAGCACTCTCAACTTTTTGGGGCCTCTCAGTGTTAAGAAATGGCTAATCCACTTGGAAAACCATTTTTAAGCAGGATGTGTGTGTGTGCGTGTGTGTGTGTGAGAGAGAGAGACGGGGGGGGGGGCAGCACACATGTTGGAAAACAATGGACACTCCCTCAATGGGCTTTATTCTAGAGCTGTTCGTCCTGTTCCAGTGTGGTGCTATAACGGGCAGAGACGCCTATTGCTTCATTCTTTCATTTTTGCTCGTTCACGTCCATCCTTTACATTTATGCTCAAGTTTCATGTATGAGACACCTAAGGGGAATAGATGTCCTCATACAGCTGAATTCATCATGCCACTTCAAAATGTGAGATGCCTTCACATATAACAGTCTAGATTGATTTGGCTGAAAAGCAAAGCATTTGTATGCAAACCTGCCCGTGCTGAGTGTGATCCAATAAAACACATTTGACATCTTCCTTCAAGGTTGTTCTCTATTCTTGGAAATGCTTTGCGAATCCAAAATTCATAAACGCACATTCTTTGATGCGAACAATCCCATAGCAACTCATGCGAGTTTGTAGCTTGTACACACTACTGTAAAGAATACATGAAAGCAATTTTCGAGGTAAATGAGCCCAACCAATGCTAATTATTTTAAGGTGGATGTGAGGATGCTTACCTTAGGCAGGTCCCATGAAGAGGGCAGCAGGTGATTCCAATAGGGGGCAGCTTTTGCATCTGTGCTGCGACATGAAGCTGGGCCAAGTCCTGGAGCCAACACCGACAGCCTGCTTCTCTTTGAAGTCGACGGTCCCTCATCTTCCGAGCACGACTCCCCTGTGTCACTGGGCGACACTAGCCTCTTTTTGGCCGGCCAGTAGCCCCCAGAGAAGAGACGATGTCCATTGGTGGTGGGAGTCTTCTCCCACGATGCCAGCCCATTAGAGGAGGAAGATGCAGCCTGGGTGGCACTTCGCTCAGGTGGGGAAGATTCCAATCCAATATCCCATTCGGTGGCCTCTCCCGGCTCCTGCAGCTCTGAGTGATGCGGGGGGGAGAAAGGGCCTGGAGGACTGGTAGGGCTAGCTGGGTTGGGAATTTCATAAGTGGGCATCTCGTATATGTGCGGACTAGGCTGGCCTCCTGAAGAACCATTGCTACAGCTATCATTTCCAGGGCTACCGAGTGAGTGCGTTGGTGTGCGACCACCATTGCATGGCTCACTCCTGGCGGAGCCTATGGGGGAGAGGCCTTGGTCAGTGGGATGCCCTTGTGGCTCGCACATTTGGGGTGATTTAGGTGAGAGAGGGGCGAACACATCGGGAATGGGTCTGTCGTGATTGTGCTGAGCAGGGCGTCGGGACGGGTTGGTGCTGGGGGAGAGGGGTGGAGATCGCGGTGACAGCCCCCCCTCCAAGTCTCTGTGCTCCATCTGTATGCAAGAATAAAGGGAAGCAGGACCTCCGGGCACGACTGCCAACCCCATCCCAACACCTTGAGTCGGGGCTGTCCCACACAGGACCCCTCCCTCCAACACCTCCCTGTCTGAAGAGTCCCCCAAATGGGGGCGCTTAAGAGTCAACTGAGGCTCATCTAAACATCTTTTCACACCTACACGAAGAGGCCTCTGCTGGGCATCACTGTGGGTCTCTGTGGTGGTAGAAAATCTTCCCAACTGGGAAAAAATGGAGAGCTGGTAGACCTTTTGAAGCCTTAACTCCTCCTGGCTGTAGTGCCTGGGTGTCCCTGGTCCGACCATGGGGTCCAGGCCCTGTGTTGGGGACGTAGGGGGAGGCAGGTCCCCCTCCTGTGCTGGAAGCTCGAGAGGAGCCTTTTTGTGGGCCAACTCGACATGAATGTGCCTCATGGCTTGGCTGCTGGAGTGGGAGAGTGGAGCTGGCTTCTGTGCAACAGGGGCGAGCAGGTCCTCTCACGTAGGCCAGTGACGAGAGCACAACGATCTGCAGGGATAGGAAATCCTATCGGTCCTGCTCCTGCAGTGACGCTGTCAAATCAGGAAGCTGAGCTGTGGAGTGCCTGAGAGCAATGCAACACATTTACCAACTTATGTTTATTAAGAGCTTTGGAACAGCTGGTAGCAAGAGGCTTATCCATAAGACGTGACACACTATTTTATGGGGGAAATCCTAAGCATGATAACCTGCAGGAAAAGAATGACCACTTTTAACTTCTTCACAGTAAATAGTAATGCATAATAATAACGACCATCTGATTGTCTCAATCCAAGATGTTGCGTTGATACTTAGAAGACTATGATAGTTTGGCTTTAGCCCACTATGTGACTCAGTGTCACACAAACAGGCTATCATTAGTGAAACTTTTCAGTCTCAAGAAAATCTTCTCACATCAAAACTAAAGAAAGAAATCAAACCAAGATCTTCATATTACCTTTGAATAACCACAATCATAAAACCACCCCAACTTACAAATGCCACGAAATACAGTTCTTTTAAAGGATTATTGTAACACTATAGTAAAAATGTAGGTGATGCACGGATTAAAATCTTACCCCTGTCCTTGTCTAATTCTGCCCACATTGACAAACTGAATCTGGCAGAACATCTGAAAGCAGTGTCTGAAATGACCTTCTACACGAACCCATCCATCTCCATGGCAGCTGTCACCAAAGGACGCCAACATCCCAAGACAGGTAATCAGGAAACAGCAAGGACTCCAGGGGGAGTGGGAGGGAGGTGGTCACGAGATCTCAAACAAGCAGAGGAAATACGATAAAGACTGAGACTGAGATTTTAGATGAGTTATAGATCAGTGCTGTTTTAACAACAAAACAAAATTATGCAAATTAGCAAATTTAAGAATGTTAATTTGTACATTGGTGATCTTACAGATTCAAAGTAGGAGTCACACCAAGAAAATAATCCTCCAAATTGAACAGCAGATGGCAGCAAAACTTGACAACAAAACATTACTAATTGCTTTAAGTGTTACACATAGGTTTCGAGGAAAAACCATTACATTCTAAAATTATGTGCATCTTATTTTACATTATATGTTCAAAGGAACGAGCCTCACTTATAAAGACCTTGTACACCTCATACATAGTTGTCTGTCATGATACATAATTTGTCTGCGCATCTTTTTGTGTCTTTTTGTGCTCGATATCTAAGTGTGACCCCCCCCCCCACCAAAAAAAAAAAAAACAAGAAATCCCCTCTTGGTCACTGAATTCAGCCTGGTATCTCAACATGATGAGAGCCAATATGCTATAAGATACTGTCATTAGCTTGCAAACTCTCACACCAAAAAAAACCCCTCACTTGTGTCAGTGGATTATCATCAAAACCAGCCATTGAAAAAAGTAAATTCTGAATAGTAAAAATCTGATTTTCCTGTTTCATGATTTCTTGTGACTCTGTCTTTTCCACATTGTAAATACTAAAACCTGATGCTTTTTGTTGAAAACATTTTAGACAAATGTTGTCATCTGCTTTGTTTGTATGAGGATTCATGAATATTTATATTCATTGAGGCAAAAAATATTTTGTTGAAAAAAATGTATGAATTAAATGTATGAAAAAAATGTATGTAATCACTCAACCTTTTTTTTTTTTTAGAATTAGTGACTAGTGAATAGGATGCCTTCAACATAGTATTTACACATGTTTTTTTTTTTTTTTTTAGCATTTCCCAGTGTCGATGATCTACTGTTCTGTAACAATAAAGCATCTAAAAGACTACAACACAAAATGCATTCTGTGAATAAATAGAGACATAAATATCTCTCTGAAAAGAATAAACTTTAGGGCAACCAACGGCCCCTTAATTATATTGTGTTCAGATCAGCAAACTGTTTAATTTATTCATTGTAAATGCATCAGTACATCGTTGATGTACTTGGTGGTAGCTTGTGATTTTAAAAGTACCAAAGTTGAAAGAATTAGACTTTATGAGTGCATTTTCATAGTCATTCATACAAATGAAATAAAAAGGCACGTATCCTAAAACACTACTTAATCACAGTAATGCGAGTAATTTGTGACTTTTGTTTATTCGTCCATAAACGTTTTTGCATCTTCCCAGACACATATCAAAATTCAGCGTTCTCAGATCTACTTCCATGATGAGGTGAAAACCTACCAGTGGAGAGGATGTCAGTGATGGAGGAGGTTATTTAAAAGTGAATATCTCTGAGAAAGACTTGTCCATAACTCGACTGGGGTTCCCTCTGTGATCAGCAGATACCCACACTCGCCCTCCCTGGTCACCTGGGCGTGAGGTGAGACACTGCTGGGGCGTCATGGCGACGTCATTCCACCCTGACTCCCTGGAGAAGTAGAAAAAGGATGCAAGTTTGATACACAATGCCTCAGAGTAACATTAGCAGCAACTGAACTTCAAACATTCCACATTAAAACACAAACACTTAACAATGCATTTTTGAAAGGACACAGGATGCAGACAATGACACACACCCTCAGAAAGGCAAGTGTTATTCTACTGAGGCCACACACAAAACAACTGCTCAAAAGATTTAAAAAAATTACAACAGATACTTAAAAGAATGAACTGGCTTTCACCATTTCACCATTCTCAACAATCATTTTCCTCCTTTTAGGGAGAAAAAAATGCACCAACCAAATATAGAGGACTCACTCTGCCAGCTAACTTGGCACAAAACAGTGTGAGGCCCAAAGAAGCAGCCCGTTTCCCCAACCCACTTGGACCAGAATTTGGGATTGTAGGGTGGGGTGGGGGAAGCGGGTCACCGTGGCAACCAGTAGCCCAAGGATAACAGCTCCTTTGTGCCTTGCTACAAAGAGGCAGAGAGACAGGGAGCGCTAAAAAGAGAGCGGGAGATGACTGAGATGGTAAGGTGGAGGGTGGTGGGGTGGGACGCAATCAAAAAAAGATGCTGGTCCAAATCAAATAAACACCCGGCAAAATGTCTATCCCGCAGAAGAAGCCACGAATTTCACCACACTGCATTGACAGTCTTTGTTCACGTTCTCCTTCAGCAGGCTGAAGGTACGAGACTGCTGGACAGCACTTATCTGCCCGGGGAAAAAGATGGAATAATTTTCCCGATGTACATTCTGGGTTTATTGACAAGCACAGTTCCTTTGAAACAACACAAAGAATAAATAAACCAAGCCACTTGAGAAAGCCAGTCTGACACACAAAACTCCAAAATTTGGAATTTTGGGGATTAATAATTTTATTCTTGTAATAAATGCGGATTTAAACCATTTAGACAAAGATATGTGCAATGTTTTGCTTTTTATTTATTATTATTAATATTTAGCCTAAAATTTTTTTTTTTAATGCAAAAACCTCACCATCTATATCAGATGGGATTTTTTTTACATTTCATCCAGATGCCATTGTTATAATAATTATGAAATGCTTGATGGAACACTACATTGTGATCATTTTAAATAGTTTTTTTTTTTTTTCAAATGGACAAACCACATTAAGTAAAGCTTGGGAGACAGAGTAATGTGTAAATATTATGAAGCCCACATTTGACTGTAAATATATGACAAGCTATTAGGAGCACATTGACTGTTTAAGGTTTGAAAATATGATGTCATACGGTTGGAACAGTTGACAAACACACCTGGTGAAACATCTCACAAATAATCAGGTTCATTGTAATCAGGTCATTAACATGGCTCAACATTCCAGAGAGCATCAGTCTTTCACGTATAAATGTGAACAGAGGAAACATTCAATATATTATAGGAGCAATCCTGCAGATTTCTTAAATCTGCAACAATTTTACAAAATTCACAGCTTACGAGTCTACAGGCTTGTGAAACTAGTTTCATGGACTGGCAACAAAAAAAAAAACGCACTTAAGTAAATTGGTGTGTCTTTCTTCGAAAATATACAGTCTTTAAAAAATTGCACGAGAGTGTGACTGGTTTATGTAGTCATTTCAAAGAGATATATTGAACACAATAAGCTTGTACTATGACACAAAGCCTTTATGTAAAGATATATCAGCCTCCCTCCCACTGGACAGAGATGCTATAATGGATATGATCTCAGGTGTGATCACCTGTGATAACACATATGGCCTGTGGTCCCTGTGTAGACACACCACCACCACCAAGGGGAAAAGCTTGCATAGAATTAGCACAAACATGTAGGGGCTGTCCCTTGATTGAAATCCCAACACCTTCCACTGATGCATTTACAATGAATGAATTAAACAGTTTGCTAATCTGAACACAATATAATTAAGGGGCCGCTAGCTGGAAGGACTTGATTGAACATACATACAGATATTTATCCATGCATGGTGAATTGGGGATGGGAATAAATGGAGTCAGCACTTTCCAGAAGCATCCAGTGATTCTGTACTGAATCCCACTTGACTTCTGACCCTGTTTAAAAGCAGCAGCAAGAGGCAGCCTCGTGCTCTTCACAGGCTTGTTCTAATCAGAGCAGAAACACTGGGTTGGTCCAGAGATGAGGGGCTCAACATATCTCTGCTCTATTTATATATTCTTCAAGGTCTTCTGCTGGTCTCTCATCTCTCTTGTTCTGTGGGTGCTGGTTCCCTTTCTACAACATTCATCCAGTCTCACTCTGTTCCTCTAAAACTAATTAGCTTGTGTATCGAGACAAACCCAGAGCATTTGTGGCCAGAGTGACCACACAGAATGCACCCTGTATCCCGTTTTATAGTTCAAGCTGTACCAAACAAAATCTATCTGAGAAACTGAGGTATCTTCCTGTGACCCACTCTGGTTCAATGGACACAAAAAAGGTGAGAAACAAAAACACGACTGCAAATAGAAAACAATTTAGACCAACGCAAAAATTGTCCTGAAAGATTATTCAATGACAAGAAAAAGAAGATCAGAAAAATGACACCCCAGAGTGAAGAGCTATTGTGAATTCCAACAATGGTTACATTAATATAGATGTTAGGAGTTTATCTGTTTCTGTAATAACACTTGACCAATGTTATGAAGAAATTAGGAGTGAATTTTAATGTACGGTAACTGAAAAAAGATAACAAGCTTATTCTGACAACTTCAAAACACAGTAATGCAAGTTTTCGAAGAAACAAGCTAAAAGGTATTGAATCTGTTGAATTGTCCCTCGAGGGGCAGAGAAATGGTCTGAAGTTAGCCTTTGAAAGGGTTCGTTAGCCAGCAGAGGTGTGTTGAAATGGAAAACTGGGTGTTCACAGGAATGCATAACCGTCTACACATAAGCCCCATTGTGTGTTCAGTGCATCCTTCAGGCTGACGAAGACTCCAGTCAGGAGGTCAGAGGGCAGCAGAGCTGGGTCAGATGATCGAGCTGTGTTTCATTTCAACATTATGCGAAGTTCCGTTTGCAACACTGGTAAAAGGCAAAGAATAAGTTGGTCCTACTCTCACCACATGACTAAAAAGTGCACTGGGTTGGCTCGTCCAATCAATGAATCAACTAATCATAGTCTGCATAGTTGATATAATTTTCTGCAGTTTGATGGCCACCGGAGAAAATGCATTTGGCAAAATGCCTCAATTTAAAAACCCGGAAAGTCTGAAAACCTCCAAATAGATGGAATAAAACATGGTGACAAGCACACACATGCTCAGAAAAATCTCATGGGATGAGGAAAGGCTGCTAGTTTTGACCTAGAAACAGGCTCCCAGTGAAATCTATCGAGGTGATTGGGGCAGAGTTCGCAGCTAACTATCCTCTGAAAGTATCCTGACATTTGCACCCGTGTATTTTGATCACAGCAGCCAGACGCAAGCTCAAGCACAAGCACACACGCGCGCGCGCACGCACACACACACACACACACACACACACACACACACACACACACACACACACACACACACACACA
>JAUESE010000015.1:16655295-16665917 GCA_032274725.1 Malacoctenus triangulatus | reverse complement strand
GAGGTATTTTAAACATCATGGTGGCCATGTCTTATCACAGTCAGAGTTGTCATTTTATAAAGCAGGCAATAAAAACCAACAGTTCAGCTTGCATGAGAAAGCCTCAACACAAGTTAGATGTATTGTGATGTCATGTAGCTTTACTGCCCTTTTCTGTAATGTTACCACCCTTTTTCCTTTGCTAACTCTCATGTGAGTAAAATGAAAACTTGATTTTTGTTAACTGAGCATTTATTTGCCCCCTCATGGTTTTTATATGCAGTTTACTGTGAGAAATGATCACACAGCCGCCAAAAAACAGGCTTTCATATTTTTATGCATCTCATTAGTGACCAAGCAGTCCTCTGGCATGTGATGAGAGACTCTGACAGTTAATTTTGAGCGTGTTCAACCCAAAGAAAACAACACCAAATGGCCTGGTGTATAAAATCAGACTCAGTTCTCGAACATCTGCTGCAAATTAACCAGTGAGGTATCAAGAGAAATAACAATGATGTGTGTAACACAAATAAAGATGAGATCAAAGCTCCACTTTATTCCAGCAACCTCATAGTGAAACAACATATTGGTCAGAGTTAAATACAGATTTTAATGTGTAATACTGAAAGAATGACTGATGTGTTGAAAAAGGGTGCCGGGGAGCCGTTTTCTTCGTGTCCAGTTGCAGGAAGCAGCAGCTTATTTTGTTTGTACAGGTGCAACCTCAAAACAAGCCTCGCATGTAGATGCTCCCAAGCTCATGTTGATCACAAATGACCACATCGACCTTGATATCACAAGCCCCAACGCGCACTACAAACTAGTCACTGAAATGATTGTGTGCATCTATCAGACAAAAACACACACTTTACCCAAGTAAAAGTGAGAAAAAAGGGACACACTTGTATGGCCTTATGAAGTAGTCGAACTGTGAGTCACATCAAACCATATAATACAGTGGCGTCCTTTCACATTCGCTAGATGATGATCCGTGACCTCAGAAAAATATAGGATATAGCTTTAAGAGGACGATGCAGCAGTGGATTCATCCGCTCTTGGAGCTGATTTTTCCCCGGATATGACAAGTGAACGGCTCCAAGTGAGCGAAATGTGTATCCATGAAAAAATGTGTGTATACTCTGAAAGCCATCTGTGTGTGGGTGGGGCCTATATACGAGAGCACAGCTCTACACAAATTAATATGACAGATCAGTGGAAAGAAGAACAGGAAGAGTTCCCCTTGTTTGCCAAAAAACAGTGTGCCTGCATGATTCAATACATTGTAATAACGATTTGAAGAGCATGCTAGAAAAAAGTGATTTCCGCAGATGATCGATACAACTGTGTGAGATAATCTTCATCCCAAATCGATCCTTCTGTCTCCACCGCCCTCCAAAAATCCTGGTGCGAGGTGAGCCCAAAGATAGAACGACAGATTTATCACACCCCAGATGTGCCTGATTTACGACCATTGTTTAATCTCCAAAATTCCAACCACATGAAAGTCTTATTTTTAGAGCCCTAACTTATGGAGCTCACAGAAGGCAGGCCTAATGCTTTTTTTTTTTCTCTCTTTCTGCAGACGAGCCAGCACTGGGACTCAGGCAGATAAACAGATGCTGGGATTAACAGTGAGCTTATAAACAGATGTGATGTCAGGTTATCTCCTAAACAGGCAGTGTCTCTGTCAAGCAAGGGGATCTCAAATCAGTCGAATTCACTGTGGAACTATCTTCATATTCGTGCAAAACAAGCACTAATTCCATTTATCGCTCAGTCTCTATATTCCTGAGTTTGTGTAAAAATCTCCCGTTGAGATACAGAGCTTGATCCTATTGTTGAGACATTGGGAGTCCAGTGGGAGTCCCGAGGCTTGAGTAGCAGAGCATGGTGTGGCGGGGCTTTAATACGAGCCACCCCTCGGCGTCACAGGCCGATTCTCATCCCCCAATTGGCTGCGCCGAGCGCCCGAGGCGGCCGGTTTCCCCCTGCGACCCGGGGTTCCTGTGTTGTGGTGGGGTTGTCAGCGGAGGCGACGTGGGGAAACGCTGCTGTTTATTTCCATTCTGTCATGTGTGTGAATCTGATTACAGGTTGCTAAGTCAATATTTAGCTTGTGGGGAAAGCATCATCGTTTGCCCGTTTATTTTTCTCTGGGCCGCGCCACATCTGCTGCCAATGTCGAGCGCCGCAGCCAGCGTGCGCTGCTGCTGCTGCCACCAGCAAAGGAAAGCAAAACAATGAGTCCACAGTGCTGGTCCGGTGAGTCAGGGAAAAGAGTGGGGGGGAGCGCGTGATCGCAGCGTACCTGCAGCCTCGAGTCAAGTTGTTTGAGGACAATGTTTTTTGGGGAGTTAAATGGATTCGACAAGAGGTCGGAGAAGTTCAGTCGAACTCTCATTTCGACGTCATTTATCTTGGAACATTAAGCCAAACCATTAGTGGCCAGAAGCTGAAAAATGCTTCGAGGCGTTAAGTGGGAGTTAAAGGTGTGTAACGTTCCAGTGCAGTGTTTTCTGAACTTTCTTTTCAGGGGAACCCATTTAAAAAAACAAAACTGGGACCTACTTCACAACAGGGTTTGTCCACAAATCCTAACAACATCATGTATGTGTATATAAATGACCATTATTGATGATATTACTGAACTCTTTACTCCACTTTATCGTGAATAGGTAAACTCAATGTTAGTTGATGTTGAAAGTGAAAGGCAATTTAATATACAATGTTGTATTATTCTTTCATCTAAACTTACCAGTGATTAGGAAACAAGGTTATAGTGCACACAAGACGCAGTTTAGTTGTTTGCATGGGCGTCTCGTCTGTCTGCTTTGCTTCAGCTCTGCACAAACTGTGAGGGCAATGAACGCATTTCATGCTTTTTTTTGTTTTGTTTTATTTGCTTTTTTTCTGAGAATCTCACTCAGAGAGCAGGGGCTTTAAGGGGGGGGGGGGCTGCCACATTATGTACAGGCCAAAAGGAACACTAGATGGAGGCCTTCTTTCATCTGGCCCTCAGGCGAGAAGGATTTGATATTTATTAAAAATGGAAAGCAATATATTTCTTCCAGTCGTGACTTCATTACCTCGAGTTGCTCCGCTGGGGCGGACCACACACAGGCAGGAGATCGAAAAAACCGCCTCCTGCGCTTGTTTGCCTGGCCGATTATTTGCATTTTGAGGGTTCACAGTGCCGTACCGTGCCAGAGATGTGCCAGTTAGGGGCTTCATTACACTTGGAATATACTCCAAACAGGACGCTACTTGAACGCAGCTTTTGCACTGTTTGTAGGCAGTTGCCATGGTTACAGCTACTTCACCTGTCTAAACGATAGAAGTTTTTTTGATTGAACATGTATTAACTGTGTTCACAGCTGCATGTTAAGTTTCACAGCATAACTAGGGATTAAAGACAAAGCTGGTTCTTTACTTAGGCAACATTCATACATTATGAGTGCAGTAGAAAGAAATAGAAAAAAAGAACAGCTCTGCTTCGCCACTGTGAGCACCCCTCCTCCCCTTGAAAGTCACTTTTGTCTGCAACACATCTGGAATTCATTGAGAGGTGGAGATTTGGGGGAAATGAACTCCGACAACAGTCTGTAGATTTGGGTACAGCCCCCCCTTCTTTAGGTTCCCTCAGATGTTACAGATAGTCCTGCAGACAAAAAACTCAGTGACTTTCACTCGTCCCACTCCGAAAACTACATTTACTCTTTGTTGTGGTAACAGCGAGAGTTGTTTCAGAGTTTTTTTTTACATTAAAAAATGCAGGAAGTGAAGATGTCTAGACAGAGTCGATCATTCTAACCTGTAAAAACAAAAAGAACACATACAGAGTGAAGTTGACACTCATTTTTTTCAATAACGAAACACCTTCTACATCTATCTACATAAATAAACACTCTGGCTGTGAGACAGAAGCACTAACCACCCGCCTCTGCTGGAACTGTTTGAATGCTTTTAATGCTTGCAAATCAAAGACCCAGTTGGAAATGAGATGGGAAGGAACGCACACACAAGTCAAAGGTTTCTGCCACCACTAAAAAAACAGCCTGTTTGTATCACATTCTGTAGATGCTCGTTTGCTTGATAAGTTTGTAAAACGGCACTGAAAGCCACATCGAGAGTCAGAGTGAGTCTCTCAAAGAAGTAAAAAGTTCGAGTCTCCTACTTTATCTGTAATGTCTGATTAAAGCTCTTCCATGTCTCATTTATGGCTCGTCTATTTTTTGCCTCTTTGTTGTTTTGCTCGCACCTCGGAGAATCCTCAGTCTAGAAGTTGTTGTTAAGGGGGAAGAAAATGCAGGTAGCGGTGCCTGGAGCAAATAGTTTCTCAATGACTGATGAGGAGAGGCGGCATCGTGGCCTCTTTATGATCAGAATTGCATCTGTTCTTTTTTTGTTGGTCTGAAACATGAATTAGAACCTTCTGGAGTTGCCGACAGAGACGAAACGTGGAAACCCAAGACTCAGTTTTGTTTCCATGATCTTCCCATGTCGAGCCTGATGTAGCATCCATTTATCCATTGTTTCTAGTTTGACTGGTATGTGAAGTGCTTATCAGTGTGCAAAATTCTTCTAGGGAAAGCTGTGTACATACCAAACGATAACCTCTTTCAAAAGTAATACAATTTATGGACATGAACATAAACAGAGCTATGTCGTGTGTGTGTTTTGTCAGTTTTTGTACACAATGCTGTGTTTTAATAGTGCTTATGACTATATGAAGCGATTGGCTACGTGTCTCGCATTGTGTTGCATCAACGTGCACGCGGTAAGAATTTCCACAGCGTGGTAATTCCCTTCATCTCCCCATGTCGAGGCGGCCTTCAGGTCGCCTCACAACCTAATAAAGCTAACTCTTCTAACAGGAAACACACGGAAAACCTGACTGAAACAAGACGGCAAAAAAAGGCCTACATATAACTGATAGAAGTGAAAAATACCTCTCCTTTACAAAAAAATGCAAACGCGAGCTTTGCTTTAAGTGATTCCAGCTGGTCTGTGACTCTGACTGGAGGCCTCTCTCAGTGAGCTTGCTGCAGTAATAAAGGTGCTGCACTGTCTCCGGGTCCTGAAACTGTATTAGACACAGAATGAGCCAGCATAAGCCACACGAAAAACGAAAAAAAAGCCCTGCATTAATAACCTTTAACATGCAGCAGTGCATATAGATGTGGTTTGCTTGGTTTCTGAGGGAAAACTACACCCTGATGCAGTCACCAAAACGCTGATTGTATCAGTGCAGTGGAGGCTGGTGCACTGACTTGAAGGTTCCTCTGTGTTCTGAAAGGAGGAGGAGGAGGAGGAGGAGGAGGAGGAGGAGGAGCACACACACTGTACAACGCTTTCAGGTATCACACGCGATTAACGAATGGAATATGTGCTGCGTCATCAGAGTTGGAAAGTGTTTGGAGAGCAGAGTGAGATCGTCCAGGCCAGGTTTTGCTCTCTCGGGATGCTGAAATTAGGAACATCTTACCAAATATTCATCCCTCCCATGTGAAGTCCCCCCCCCCCCATCTCTCTTAACACTTTAACTTCTGCGCTTAATCTCTCACAGTGAAATAAACTCTGGAGGCTAAAACAACTTCACTTTTCCTCAGATTGTTTAATTGGTTTTCAATTTCTTTTCAGACACGTTGGAACTTCTGAACATTTTTTTGTGCGTCTTGTTGCCTCTGTTTCTAAACAGCAGATGTTGGACAGAGTCTGACACGTTCGCTCTTTCGCTCAGTAGTTCAGAAGGTTGAATGCTCTGGATTATCGCCCGCATTCTCCAACAATGCTGATAGCTCTATAAACAACCGTGTCTTTTTTCGCACTTGTTCCAATCTGTTTGCTCGACTCTTTGGCCACGATACTCTAAATAAGCACATCAGTGGCTGCAGTCGCTCTGCGACGTATTTGTGATTTATCTGCCATAAACTCGTGGCCCTACTCAAAAATAGTAATCAAGGAACAATCTCAGTCTGGTTTCCAGCCAAGGCAAATTGTTGTATTATGACAATGGGGCTATTTCCTGTAGTTAAGATTTTTGCTCACAATCAACTCCTATTTTCTGCCTGCCACGAGCAGCGAACGGCGGCCCCGTTTCGACACTCCTAACCTCTGTCTCAGCTCTCCGACCAGATGTGGGTTCCCTTAAGCAAATTATTAGCAGTTCCTCATACACTCACAGGTTCGCTACTAAGTGTTTCCAGTTTGGATTTTGGCAGGATGGAGCGAAGACATTCCGATGGAGCGAGATCATATTTTCCCTTCAGCGTAGCCACAGCAGCTAATGGTTTATTGCGAAAAAAAAAATGCATTTCGAAACCCAACTAATATGTTATGGTTGCTCATTATTTTCGGGATTGGAAGAGAAAACAGTTTCTTTTCACACGGCTCTTGGAGACGAATCGTGCAAAGTGTCCAAAAGTGGAAAAAAGCTGAGAAAAGATGAGAGAGTGTGTTCTACTTTAGTCACTCTTGTGTTGGCGAAATAAAGTCGCATACAAGTAATGAGAGATCATGAGTACGGTCACACACCCACACTCTATCATACTTGCTAGCCATGAGCCTATCCTGGTGTCACAAACCTTAACTCAAATTCAAATGACATGAGTCGCAGGTACTGTACTGTCTCACAAGGGAAAAGTGAAACATTCTTTATTTGTTTGAGTTTACCAAATTACATTCTGCAGTTTTACTTTATTTTAAAATCTTTAGAAAAAACCTTGTGTCAGTAGTTTGTCTTGAAGAGTGAGTTAGTAGTAACCATTAAAGCAGCCACCAAACTGTTGTTTTATGTTGAGTAAGGACCTTTATTTTTCTCATAACTTTAGTTAAAAAAAGGCACATAATCCATTGGGAGGAGGATCTTTAATCATGATATTGAAATTCAAAATCCTGCATTTTTCAGATCTTCTGCTACTTTCACACATCTGAATCCAATCGATGCCTCATTACTCGGCTCTGCCCAAAACTGGATAACAAGCTTCTCATTAAAGTCAGGTGTGTTCAAGCGGCACATCTGAAACCTGTTGCGTAGACGAGACTGAAGACTGCTGCACTGAAATGAGAGGCCTCTAAGCTGTGGAAGGATCCTTCAAATTGAATTTGAAAACGCAAACTTTGTTCCAGGACTTTCACACTTTTCTTCACCATCACTGAAAAAGATGCAAATGGCACCTTTTTGGAGAGGAAGATTCCCAAAGTAAAAAGTGTGGCCTCCTTCTCTCTAATTGCAGCCTCAGAGATGATTTCCTGTGGGGACTCCATGCGGGATGTTTGGTCTTGACTCTTCAGATGACCCCCAAACCAGAATCCTCGGCGCTTGTTCTCCTGGTTCATGAAATATGTTTTGGGCTTGAATCCCTCCCCAATGAACCATTAATGCAGCCCTGTGCATGTGCTGCCAGGGTTTGCTTTCAGATGTCAGGAAAACAGGCTGTGCTGAATCGAGTCACAGTGCAGGAGGGCTTGTTCAACTTGCTGTGCTTAAACTACACAAAATATGTCACTTTTTGGTGGTGTTGTTCAAATTATACAGTCAACGTGTGTTTGCAGAAATGTGCATCTGACTGGGGAGACTTGTTGCACAAAGTTTTTAGGTTTTGGTCCATTTTAACTTTAACTTTTAGTCTGTTTGTTTAGTATCTAATGTTGAGCTTCATCCAGCATGCTCAATCTCAAATCTGCCAAACTGACTGGCCAGGACCACCTCATAAAACCTTGGTTATCCTTCTGTTGTAAACCAACAAAACGGAGAAATGACAATCATACATACAAGATTCCTCTTTGTTCTTATATTTGGGAAAACTGCCAATATTGTCCATAAAGAAAATTCTGAATTAAAGATCATGCTTTTTTTTTCCACATTAAAGGTGAAGTGTAATATTTACAATTTCCAGTCTCATTCAAGAAAAAGAGTTTCTTTTAAAGGTTTAGTGAGTACACTTTCATATTTTTTTTAAACTCAGAGCAAGAAGATTGACAGATTCAGCAAATATTGAAAGAATGAAAAGAACTTTTTTTTTCCTGAATGCAAATGTTGCAGTTTTTAGAAAAATGTCCTCAAATGCTGCTAAATATGTTGCAAAAGTTTTATATGAGTGTTAAACATGGGAACAAAGCTGAAGGGACTTTAAAGAAAAAGAGATATCACAGTTTGAAAAATGTGACACAATGCAACGCAAAAAAACAATATGAAAAAATACATATAAATCAAGTACATTTTTTGGACACAAAATACAGCATGCATACACTCATGTATGTTAATTTTTTAAATTATATTTCATTTTTATTCTGTAATTTAAATGAGATGATGACCTTTGTTTTTTATAGACATGTCATCTACTCAATATAATTGGTTCTAAGGGTGGAGGAACACATAATGGTGTTCTGTATTTCTACTTCTTACAAAAGAGGAATTTATTTGTTGTATTGCATGGCTAGTTGAAATCCGTTGTTATTTATTTAGCAAATAGTTATTAGTTTTGGCAGATTAGGTTTGTTTTTGTTGTTAAATTTAAGATTTTTTTTCCCATCGTTAAAGCATGAAATAATTTGCTGTTGCCGGCTAGTTTCATAGGGAACCTCTACCCTCAGTCAATAACTTGGGTTGACAGGTGGGAACTCAATGGTGTTTCACACAACACATCATGAGCCTCCACTTCTCCAGTGATGGTGTCCAACATTTATCCCATTGTGACAATCTCACAGAGGATCAGTACAGATAGCTAACTTTACCCAAACACCACCCTGCATCCTCTTATCGCTCCCACTCAGAGAGAAAGGTCAAGGCAAAACAAATTGTCCTGCAGCTATCTCGCTCCATCAAAGAGAAGCAAGAGTTATTTCAGGCTCCGACATGGAAAATGGTGATAATGTATCAGCAACGGTTTTGACTCACACCAGACAACCCCCCAGTGTCCCACGGAACCATTTGGCATTCCTGTGAAACAGAGCAGCGCTGTTTTATTTAAAGAGTTGCAGGTGGATTTGATGATAAGGTTTCTAAATCTAGTGTGTTGTTTGACTTACGATTGACTCTTTTGTGAATTCCAGTGGTTTGTTTCAGGTCTATCACCTGTTCTTCATCAACATCACAGACTGCGAACCTTGCCTTTCCTGCAACGCCACTGTGTTTGATCCCAGCGGGTCTTGATCGCGTTAGGTTTATGAATCATAGTTGCTCAAAGGTTTCATGTATTATGGGATGCTTCAAACCCTGTTGTCTGCATCAGTGCATCTTTATAGACAGAGTCTCTGGCAGGGTACTTTGGCTTCTCCTCACAATCCAGATACATTCATATAAAGTTAATAAGGTAACTCTAAATTGCCTGTGTGTGCATGAGACTGTGCACAGACCGTGCATGCACGAATGTATTTGCTTCTGCCTTTGGTTCTTTGGAATCGGCTCCAGCTCCCTGTGACTGCGATTCAGAAAATGAAGGTCAACAAGATGAAGGAATAAAAAATTCAAATTTCAATCCAGGAGAAATAAGAATAAATAACAGGCAATAACTAAGCAATATATTGGAATGAATTAACATTGAAATTAACAAAGACAAAGTTGGTGCTCCATCATTTCCCATCACTGCATCAATCATGTCAGGATAAGTTGCTTTATCGTGTACTCCCAGGACCTCTTAATAATGCTATCACGAATGTGGTTGCTCAGCTTCAGTTCAAAGTGATTCTGTCTCTAAACAACCCGCCTGCACAACTAACAACTCAAGCAAAGCTCTGAAGAGTGTGAAAATAGCCAGCGAACAGGACGGTCATTTAAACACTACTGATAAAACATCTCCTGCTGACGGATCGACTCTTCGTAAACCCTCACCTCACAGCATTGACTGGATGTTGTTGCCCTCTGCAGCTGTCTTCATTCCTGTCAGCCGGTAGTATCTGTTTCACACTGTCAAGGTTCCAAAACCTACAGTTATCATGCAGAATATTTAGTTATTTAGAAGTGTCATTCATCCACCATCTTCCTTTGTTTCTGCCTGAGACTTGTGCATGTTTTTTTAGATAGTTTTCACTTCTTTGACTTTTTTTTTTGACCCAGAACCAGAAGAAAACACCAAATGTCTTGCATGATTTCATGTAACATCGGTTTGATATCTATTTACAACATCTCGTACTCATCTTGTCTGTGTCGACACACAGAACAAAAAACTGAATTTCTAACCAACAACATCTGACTTTGCCTCTGTGGAGTTTTCACGTTACATTCCCGTTCTACCAAACTTGCTGGCATCATTAGCATGAGGCCTGAGCAGGCCGTGTCCTAAAAGCCCCCGGGGTGATGGAAGGAGGGGGGGAGGGGATGAGAGGAGGGCATTCCAGGTATTAGGTTTCCTTCAGTTGGGATGCCAGAGCTCTTTGGTCATCGCTAACCTGCAATCTCTGGACAGAATCAAAGGGGCTCACAGATTCACAGATTTGAATTTTGGACTTCATGGTCCCCCCCCCCCCCCACCACCACCACCACCACCACCACACATCACAGGAAACTGGACTTGCACGAGAATGTATGAAAGTAAAAGCATCGCACAGGGTGAAGGAGTTCTATCTATCTTTCTATCTATCTATCTATCTATCTATCTATCTATCTATCTATCTATCTATCTATCTATCTATCTATCTATCTA
>JAUESE010000015.1:16571718-16589016 GCA_032274725.1 Malacoctenus triangulatus | reverse complement strand
CCCCCCCGGTACTCTGCTGGGATCAGCTGGCCCCATGATAGTCCAACAGGATAAGGTGGGGTCTTGTTTTTCTCTTTTATAGTGTTCCAATTGTTGAATTTGGGAAAAGGAAATAAAAAGGAAAACTCAGACTCTCAATATACTTTATTGCTGGAACTTTATTTTAGCATTCAATCTCAGTCAGTCTTGTTCAGGACCACAGAAGACCACTCGAATGATTTGGTTTTTCTTTGGCTCCACAATCCATTGATGAGTTCTCGTGTTACATTCTCAGACCTTGTTAGTTATATTATGAGTCACAGATCCCAAACTTCTCAAAATCCTCATGTCATCTGCTGTAGAACTGAACTGACAGGATTGAAAGTGGCATTTATTCTTCTGATAAAGTGAGCTTTTCATTTACACAATTACCTGGAGGACTGACCTATTTTGCTTGTGTGTTTGTTTTTTCGAATGTGTTTGAATACATTTTCTTCCCCAAACTCTCATTTTATTGTTGTTTACATGAAGTTAGAGTTTTTCTTTTTTCGGTTTTCATTTCGACTGATTTATTTCATTTTACACACTGGAGGGTTTTTTGGGGGGGGGGGGGGGGCTTGTCCCGTAAAATCACAGGAACTGTGAAATATTGAGTTCCAAGAAACCAAACCTGTCAACATTTTACGTGGTGCTGAAAAGTTGACACCAGCCAAAATAACTGATGGCTTGTCACATATTTTAATTACCTGCAACCACTGGAGCAATGTTGTCTTTGGCCTTGGTTCAGTTGCTGCTTTTTTTTTTCTTTAGATATGAAACCTCTCTCTCTCTCTCTCTCTCTCTCTCTCTCTCTCTCTCTCTCCAATTTTAGTATTTCCCAACATAAATTAATGACTGACAACGTTATAACTGAAATCAATCATTCCCAAATAAAACTGGATGGATTTTCTACCGTCCCCTGCAACAGGAAGAAGTGCTGCAGCCTCCACACCTTAAACTTGTTTCACACTTCTTAAATAGTGGAGCAGAGTGAGCAAATAAATGCAACAGTTTACCAAAAGCAGTTTAGTTAATTTTACCACGTTTGCGATGCATTTCTCTCACAAAATCCTCTCCCGGCTCGCTCTGTGAGCTGAGCCTTCCAGCTGTGGAACAGCATGAACATAAGGTTTATTGTTGTGCTGACCAGCAGCTGTGCGAGTGAAGCGCGGGGAAACAGCGCCTACTAGTGGTTGGAAAATGGATACTTTTGAGTTATGTAAGGATTAAAACTGCACTCCAAATGCAATTTAAGTGCTTTACACAAGGGCTGCTGGGGTCTCTAAGGTAAATTACATTTGGATCATGTTGAATAGATTTATCAGAAGAAATGAGTCCACAGTGTTCAGCCTCAGTCAGTTTTTTGTGGTGATGAGGACAAGTTAGCGGATTTGGGTGCTCAGTGATGTTGGACATGAGGAAGATCCTCCATAACGCAGACATATTGTTCTTCCACTGCTGCCTCTCTCTGGGCAAGTTTCCAAAACCAAATGTTGTATTTCAAACCTCAACCCGAAGATGAAAAAAATCAGATTGCAGCTGCATTTTTCTAAGTGTTGGTAACATTGAAATCACTTCCCCGGGTGCATTCATGCAATATTTTAAACAGATTGCAACTTGTTTACCACCATACTTGTTCAAAGAACAACCCATAAAGTGTAAGAAAAAGGCAGCAGACACATCAGGAGTAGAACATTTAATTATCAAAATTGTAACTCATGTACAATTCCCTGAAAAACACAATGACAGACTGATTCAAACGGTTAAGATGGTACAAACCATTGCTTCCATTATCTTTGAATGATTTGGAAAGGTTTTTGAAAGAAGCTGCATGGTGCAACTTATTCACCGAGGTTTTCTGGGGGGGACCTGAGACCTCATCGTAGGATTTCAGTATGAACCTTAAAGCACTAAAAAAGTGTGTACTTTTATTTGAGAACCAACAACAGTGATCGGAGAAGCAATAGAAGACACCAAGAATTTTTTTTTTTGCAGCATTTGTGAAAACGTGAAGAGTAAAGGCAGATTGATTCCCGACATCAAACACAGATTGAAACCATTCGAAGGATACTTCAGGTGCAGCTGAGAGAGCGCAGCAGCAGGAGGAAGCTCAGAATTCCTCCTCGGCGTTGCGACTTTTGGTGGTCTTGAGCTGCTGCAGGCGCTCGATGCACTCCTCAACGCTGCGCTCGCCGTGGACTTTGTTGTCACGTGTGCGAACGTTGACCGTGTTGCTCGTCTTCTCCTTCTCTCCCACCACTTCTCCCGAACGGGCCGACATGCAGAGGAGACAAAGACAAAAAAAATCAATATGCAGATCGGCTGGAGTGAGCGAGAGAAGCAGAGACGCAGCATACAGACACTCGAGACGGAGGAAAGTTGGGCTTCAGCTCACCCAGGATGAAGTTGTACTGCGCCAGCTGGGCGTTTCTGATCTTCTTGTTTAGGGTGCAGCTCGGGTCGATATCAACGTCAGCCATGAAGCCGCCGCAGTGGAAGTCCTGCCTGACCTGTTGGGTTGATAACAGGAAATCACAGATTAGCTTCTGCTAGCATGACAAAAGACATTCTGAACTGACATGATCCAAACTGCAGTTTGGACAAGTTACAGTGCAGGTAAGTATGAAGTTTCATGACTAGAATAAGAAACTTTACATTTTCAAGTCATACTTCTGTTTTTCCAAACCAGTTTTCTGCAAGTGACACTTCTGTTTCTCTGAGCTTTTATTTTGGAGCACTGGCCTTGTGTGTGATTACATGTAATCATGCTGCACTGAATAAAGTGGGTTCAAAGGGGCAAAAACGAGAACCAGTCTGCTGTAAATAAACCATGAAGTGACTTAAAGGTCTATTTGAATCTGCCATTTCGATGCTTTACAGTCATCAAGTTAACAGAATTTATGACCGACAAAAACAGCCATACGATAACATCAGTGTGAAAGTAAAAAGGAAAAGAGGACTGTTACACTATACAAGAGCAAAAAATGATCATCATTGCACCATCTTGATGCTGAGTCCTTGCCAGCTTTGGAGGACTGTTTGTGTGGGTCAGTCATGGAGTCCAGCTGAAGTCAGAGCTCACCTTCTGAGCGTACTCATCACAGGTCGGTCCCACGGGTACGACCATCACTTGACGGGGAGACAGCCACAGCGGCCTGGAACAGGACACATTTGCATTAAAGCTGAACAGCACAAAAAGCAGTCCGGCTCCAACGACAGACTGAACTTGAGCAAGTATTTAAGGTTCCCCAGAGCTGCAGCGTTTGTTCCTATTCAGAGACACTTCAGATTCAGTCTGACACACTGGGAAACATCTGCAATCAAACTGATGCGTTGGCGTGTCGGAGTGCGGTCGTGCTCCGTCACTGACGAACCATTTGCCTCCGTAGTTTTCTGTCAGAATGGCGATCATCCTCTCCACTGATCCCAGGATGGCTCTGTGGATGATCACTGGCCTCTTCTTGTCGTCACCGTCATGGCTGCAAAAACCATTTGATGCGTGGCAGAATATGGGAAACATCCAATTAGAGCAAAATCCACAAAGGACATTAAAGATCCTTCATTTAATATATCTATTTATGATATAATTTCGATCTGTCTGATTTAGATCTGACTTTCCGGAGAGGAAAAAAACCATTACATACATTTGCTGCAAAAAAACAACAATGTCATCGATTTAGTGGCTCTAACATGAATTTAAATAGGTACCTGACGAAAGACAGATTGAAGCGGATCGGTAGCTGGAAGTCCAGCTGGATGGTGGCGCACTGATGGTATCGGCCAATGGCGTCCTTGATCTGAATGTCAATCTGCGCTCATTGACAAAGAGCACATGTCATCATTTGTGGCGCTCCCGCTGTTTCACAGTTTAACGACGTCATTACCGCGCTGGCCGGCCGGCCGGCTCACCTTGGGCCCGTAGAAGGCTCCGTCGCCCGGGTTCAGGACCCACTTCTCCCCAAAGTCGTTCAAGCTGTTCTCCAGTTGCTGTAAAAGCAAACAATCACAGCTTTGTGGGAATGTCCGCGGCTGACCGGCAGCAGCAGTGTGTTTGGACCCGAAATTCTCTCCATCTGGAACCAATCAGCGAGCTAAGAAAATGTTAAACGTCTCAATAATATTTTATGGCCGCTCGTGGGAATTAATGAGGTGAGACAAACATCGAGTCCGGTTGCAGCCGTTACACCAGGTTTACAAGTTTCAGAGCGCTACATGTTTTTACCTTTGCAAACACGAGGCACAAAAAGACACGTCTATCCAACTTTTTCCTCTTCAGAACAAAACGTCTTGATCCACAGCTCTGCAATTTTTCACTTTGAATGTTTCTGATCTCTAATTTCAGTCTCACGAATTATTAATCACAAACAGGCCCATCGATGATCGCACCGAGTGAAACGCAGCAGTGAATCTCTTGACTCACAATGACTCAACACGTTACACGTCTCTTCCTGCAGCAGACAAAGATACGTATGGAGAGTGAACTAAAGCGCTCGGGAGTCAACATAAACACGGTGATGAAAAGAAACACAGAATGCTAAAAAATGTCTTTATACTAAAAAAAACAGAAAGGCAAAAAGAAAAAAAGAGCTCACTACAAGGCGCCTGGAGCTTTGTAATGTTATATTTTCAGCGTGACTGAGCTGACTTGAACCCGTGACCAAGCAGGTCCTTAAAAGTACCTTGTAACAGACACTATACCTTGAAAAAGTACTACAAAACCTAGTAAATTGGAGCCAATTAGGGCTGAGAGGTAAAAGTAATAAAAAAAAAAAAATGAGAACATAGAATTTTGTGTGCAGCAGTAGTTTAAGTCGACTGTGTTTGTTGTGACTGAGTTGAGGCTCAAAACATTTTTTTTGCTCAGTTTCTGCAGAAGTCAACGTAAGCACAGAGGGGTCACGTACTTCTTGCAAATGTATGTCGACTATATCTTAACCCCACAATCTACGAGTTGTGTTGGGAGAGAGGACACGCACGAGCCTTTCTGTTGGCCAAACTGATGTTGCTTCTGGAAACTCCCAGATAATTTTAAGCAAGGCAGCCTGCAGTAGATTAAAATGACAAACTTTTCACCACCACCCCCACAAAAATCAATAGGATTCAAATAGGAGTGAGAACAGCCGGGCGCAGAAAGCTTCAGCTTATTCTGTGGGATGAGGGTTTGTGGCAGCGTGCAGGAAAAAAAAAAGAGATACAAAACAAACATCTCTGTGACTGAAATGGTGTGTGTGTGATGTGCTATGCAGAACTGATATTTAACTTGTGAGGCAACACGACCTCCACGATCAGATCGAGGAAAATGGATGTTGAAAAAAAATCTCACTTTGCTGTAAAAAAAATAAATAAATAAATAAAATTGACATTTCTGTCAGTCAGCACCTCCCTGTTTAGCCCGAGCCTGAGAGTAAACATTTGTCGCACAAATAAACAACCTGTATATTTCTTTGCCTTCCTGATAACTCGCAGCAGCATATATGTGGCTTATTTTTTCAATTCATCGAGTACACTTGTCCCACGAGAGGCGCTCGCTGTGTCTCATCTAATGCTGAAAAGCCCCGAGCAATGAAGACTCTTAATAACCCAGTCCTGGTCGGTCTCCTTTGCTGTTATTTGTTGCTGCTTGTTTCTAAACAACTCGTTTCTTTCTAATAAACTGCGCAGGAGAAACAAGACGGACTCCTGAATACCTTCTCTGCTTGATCCCACACCTCCGGGTCTCCCAGGAACTTCTCCGGCCTGGTGGAGAGGTTGAGCTTAAACGTGAAGCCGAACACATTGTACACAGTGCGCAGGAAGTCCAGGCAGCCCTTGATCTCTTCCTCAATCTGAGGGGGGGGGGAGAATGAAGAGAACACCATCTGTATCATCCAACTAGACGTGGCTGAAGGTTTCGTTGTTGGAGGAATTGCTCCTGTGATCTTGGTTTGTGTCAGCATCACAGAATCATGGCATTGGATCCTGGTGGGAAGTGGCTGTAGTGCTAATTAGATTTCCTGTGTGGGTGCATCAGCGCTGGGAGAGCTTTGCTTGGGTCAAAGGATGAGCAGTGGTTTCTTCAGGGCCACAAAGGATCCTCTGAACATTCTGTCCAAAATCCAAAACTGGAATTTGAAAGAAACCTCCTGCTTTAACTTTGAAGGGTTGAGCGAGGAGGTTTAACTGTGAGTCGTCGCTGCAACGTTTTGGGTGATTTCAAAGATCAACGGTGCAATTGATTGATAGTCAAGTGTGCTTGCCGCTTTCTGCAGGCTTTTCAGAAATGTGTGTTTGTTTTATTCACCGACATCAAAACATATAACGAAACATGTCAGTCAAAATTGTTTTCCTGAAGAAGCTGAAGCACCACTTCAACATTTGAGTCAAAATATTAGATTTTTTGGATGAAAACTAAAAGAAAACCGATAGAAACAATTATATGTCTCGTGTTTCACTTTCTCCGACGCAGAAAAAAAATGGAGCATTCTCGTTGTTGCACTAACACCTAATGCGTTGGAGGAGGAGTCAACTGTGATACAAGACACACTGGTTTTTGGTTTCCACCCTTCAGGCCTTACCTGGTCCATGGAGCAGAATATGTGGGCATCGTCCTGCTGGAAGCGACGCACCCGGGTCAGACCGGTCAGCGCTCCGGACAGCTCGTTCCTGTGCAGAACTCCAAAGTCGGCCATTCGCAGAGGCAGCTCCCTCCAGGAGCGAGGTCGGTGATCGAACATCAGGCTGTTGCAAACACAAACCCACAGAGCGTAAACAAAACCACAAAGACCCTCGTCACAACTCCAAGTCATCACAATACCTGAAAAGCACTCTGCCATTTCAGAGCAGCTGTGAAAGCGCGACTTTGATATGCGATTTCACAGATTTTTTTTCCCAACTCTGTGGCAAAATGTGTTTGCGAGCACAGTTTTGACGGTGGAGTGATCTATGGAGGGGCTGCTGGGCTGATGGCAGGAAAATGGGAGCAATAAAAAGGAGATAAAAAGCTGTGAATACAAAGAACTGCAGTCTGACTCTTCACACTGCAATGCAGCAATCAGCAGTAAGCTGAACTGGGTCACTCTACCGCTGAAAACATGGCAGCAGAATCAGTCGATTACAAGTTGAGCCGAACACGCCGACAAACTATCAGAGCAAATGAAGGCGCCGCTCCGCAAACTATGATCAAGCAATCCGAGTGTGGTGAATCAGTCTCCGTTTGTCACAGCGCGAGAGCAGAACTCTTCCACCGAATATAGAGCCCAGTGAGAGAGTTTGTGTTGTGATGGCACTCCGGTGTAACAGGAGAACACATTTAATGCTCGAGAACAAACAACCTAGCCTCCAAAACACACTCCCTCCTCTCAATTCAAAATCCAACTAAGAGGATCTGTTTCAAACAGACAGCAAGAAGTGTGAGAGAAGTTGCTGTTTTTATTTTTGCACTCCGTGCTTATTTATTTTGTGAAGATTAGAAAGTTAAAGTCAGCATTTAACGTAGAAAAAGCTGACGCAGTTGGCTTGAAGCAATCAAGCTGTATTTAGAAGTCTGAAGGGATTAATGACCAACGCTGTTTTGCAATAACTATAATACAGGCGATGGCAAAGGAACACTTAACCCCTGACATGAAAACCGACTCCTCAGTTGACCTCTTGTGGTAAGTTGACAGACCGTTTAATATGTTTAACCAGGAGATCAGAAGTGAACCACCCACTGACCTCCAACTAAACCCTTTCACACGTTGGAAGCAGCCTTCATAACACTGTGAAGCAAACATGACAGCTTGCTGGGAGGAATCCTAAGTAACGGTAGTTCAGTGGGGTGGGCAGAGTCACAGGCAGTAATGTAAGCGTCAACTGGTGCGACTTTGTAATCAGTGGGAACTTTCCACCCAGAGAGATTCAGACGAAAGAAAATAGAGCTCCACCATGTTGCCTTGCAGGTTATCTCAGGCACCTTCCACACACACAATGTCACAAACATCGGCAATGGTTTCTTCACACTGCTGCTGCAGCGTGGGAGTCAGTTCGCAAACTGGTCCTCCACCAGGTATGAGCTGATCTACCAGGGGACAACTTGTGGGCATCATTAGAGGACAGGTACCACGACCTCCACTAACCAGTGTCCGGGGCAGTTCATGGGTTTGAGTGCGAAGGTCTCCTTCTCGGCCTCGAAGGAGAACATGTTCTCACTGTAGTGCTGCCAGTGGCCCGACGTCTGCCACAGTTTGCTGTTGTAGATGTTGGGCGTCACCACCTCCTGGAAACCCCTCTTGCGGTACTCACTCTGTCGGAAACACAAAATGGGGTTTTTCTCACACAAAATAGAACGACTTCTCTAAACAACTTGCTCTCATAAATTGCGGACTCGCAAGTGCTTGTTTTATGCAGGAGAGGTGGAGCGAACAGTGATGGTTTGTGATGTCAGCTGCCCACAAATCTCATCACTTTGATCAAAATGTCAAGAACTGGACTGAAATCAATCAATTTCATATCAAGTTCAACTTCATTTCACCACATAACAGTCAAACACATTTGTTTTCAGCTGGAAAAGACGTTCTGGGGTTTAGTCACTTTTTGGAGACGAGTAACAGCTGCTGATGTTTACATCACTGCACACTGACGTCCCGGTCCGGTCAGGAAAGCCCTGAATGAAGAGACATTTTTATGATGCTTGCTTTGCTTCACTTGACATCAGTTTTTCCAACTCAAAGATAAAAAAAACCACGTAATTTGTTTTAAAAGCCAAGCTGTCAGATGTATGCTGCAAATATTTTGCAGCTGAACGCATTTTGTTGTGACAGACTCCAGCGTGTTCAATAAAGGAACGCAAAAGAAACACACATAAATCTCATTACTCAGAAATTGCTCGATCACAAATCTGTTTGCCACATTAAGGTGAAATTGCAACCAATGTGTTTTCCATTATGACAGCAGTGAGTGAAAGTAAAAGGAATGGTCTGGCTTTAAAACCATCGATTTTGTGGCACTGTGCTTCAGTGCAGGTACAATAAAGCTTTGTGTTAAGTGCCGTCAAAAAAATCTATTTTTCAAAGCTTCAGGTTCTATTCATTTTAAACCTCTTCAGAATCCACCAATGAGTTCTATTCAACAGGTACATCATGCAACAGTTTTAGGATAGAGAAGCTCTGCCTTATTCGATGTGTTAGTGTCTATTTACAAGAAATACTGCCTGGATACGGGGAGAAAAAAATATATATTTCAAACAATATAGTTTATAACACCAAGCCTGATAACTAAAAAAAATTGGAAAAAACAAGAATTGTATCAAGGTAATGCAAAAAAAGTCAAATCAATCAAAGTAAAACATTTTAACTGGGATTACTCTCAAGAACTATGAGCTGACTTTGTGATTGGCACTTTATAAATAGAGCTCAATTGAATTGTGCTTGCAAGGTCTCTCAAGAGATGTTGCTAAAAAAAAAAAAGTAATTTGAAGAATGTCTTTTATCTTCCTCACTGATAAAACAGAAGGAGACTGCAGATGTGTATCCACCATCCAAACCCAGAAAAATGACAATGACTTTCTCTTTGTATAATGAAATCAACACAAAGATCATACAATATTCTGTAATAAAGTACAGGATGGTAGAAGATTTGGGGAAGAGAAGAAATCAGAGGTTAATGGAAAATACAAATTCACTTTTTGGTACATTTTGTAATTTTTTTCAGCTTTTTCTCTAAACTTTCCAGCTTTCTGTCTTTCATTTTACATCCCAAAGCTCAAGGCGAGCCCCCATAATTACTGACTTACTCTGATGAACTCAATCAGGGTGTTGTAGATGAAGGCCCCCTTTGGCAGGAAGAAGCAGCTTCCTGGACTCAGGTCATGGAAGAAAAACAGGTCCTGCTCCTGATTGGAAAAACAAGAAGGTTTGTCAGAGTGGGACAAAGATTGAAAAGAGGCAACAGTACATTGACAGTACCGGTACTCCAAGCCAAAGTCACAGAGACATCGGAATAAAATATACATTTTATTTGCATATCTTGACTGATCTAACGAAAAACAACAAAATCTGATTCTGATCTGATATTAACCCATTATCACCTCTAACATCTATTTCACTGCATTTCATCTGTGTTTTGACTGAAACTGAGCACTAGCATGCTGGGGACAAACGAGCCTCTGCACCCTGCAGGGGAACACCTTATACTCTAACCTGCAGCTTTTTCCTGCCTGTTTCAATGCTTACCCGGCCCAGTTTGCGGTGATCCCGGTTTTTGGCCTCCTCCTGAAACTTCTCCCACTCTTTGAGCATTTTGGGGTCGGGAAAAGATATTCCGTAGATCCTCTGGAGGGTCTCCATGTCCGCCTTTCCCTCCCAGTACGTGGATGAGTTCTAACAGAATGAGATGATGTCAGCTTTAATCATTCTTTTGGGCTCTGTCACATCCTTCGAGGATGAAACAGCTAGTCAGCTGGCTTGAGAAATGGGGAAAAACATGCTTGCGGGTAGACGATAAGGCCAAAGAGCGCACAAGCGAAACTTCTACCTTGTTAAAATCAACAAAAAAAATCCTTTTGTACATGCACAACAAGAGGACTGATTAGTTACAGCAGAAATAGAAAACACCAACCTTGTGGACCTTGAGTGCCTTGATTTTTCCAGTGTGTCTCACATGAGGCCCTCGGCACAAATCAATTAAAGGACCACATCTAAAATACAGCAAATTGAAAATTTTTATTACCGAGTTCAAAAAATGATATAATTTAAAAAAACGAACAAACAGGAACCTCAAGAATTTCCAGTGTGTGACATTGAAATTCAAAAGCATTTCTGCACTGAAATTAGGCAAGAGCATGTTTCTTAATCTTAAAAAGAACACAAAGATTCAACGAGACTGCGTAGGTTTAAAAAGATGTTGCTCCAGCAGAAGTGAGGGTTTTTCTTCCAGCTGTGTGAGGATTCCTGGCAGTGGTGCAGCATCGGTGGGACAGACTGAGTGGTAACAACAGTGTCTATTTTCATCGTCAGGTAGAAACCGGTGCCAACAGTGTGGATTAATCATGTGTGTTTGTGGGAGTCCAGACGACGGGATGGTGAGCTGGGTTTAGCTTGGAGTGCAGCGACAAAACTTTCAAGAAATCAACTCATTGAACTTCTCTTTGTGGTATTTCTTGGTGATTAAGAAGAAACGACATCACATACGGAACGATGTGAACACGAGGCAGGACTCACCTGTAGACTGTGGTGGTGGGAGTGGTGACTTTCTCATTCAGGATGCGGCACTTAAACTTGTTGTACTACAAAAAAAAAACATCAAAATGTGTTGTTTTTTTTTAAAGTCATTTTGACAAATTTTCCAAAAAGAGGTATTTTGCCATGCTAAACTACCTTGAACATTTCCAACAGGGTCTCCTTCTTTATCTCCAGCCTCTCAAATGGCTGCTTCTCCTTGATGATTTTCTTGCACAAGGTTTCCAGACCAGGGAAGTCGTTGCTCGATACACCCCTGCAGCACACATGGACACATGAACGCAACAAAAAAAAAAACAGAACAACCAACTACTTCCTTACTGAAAGTCTTGTCTCTATTACTATGCGAACCGTCTCCACTGCCAAATTTGGTCTGCTGCAGTTTCCAAAAGGGCACCACAGATGTGACCGGATCTGCGAATCGACCTTTCATCAGCTGATGCCTTCCTTTGTCTTCCAGAAACTGACAACCTTGGGCAAATACTTTAAAGTCCTTGGCTTTAGGGCTTAGGCAATGTCAAAATACCCTTGTAGAAAACCCGCCTTCAAGAATTCCATTATCATAAAATGACTTCATTAGAGGGGTTGTAGAATTAATTAGACAGCACTCCTCCAGCTCTCCTGCAGCTTAAAACGGGCAGAAATGCAACGGCTCCAAGGGAAAGGTCAGGAGGAAAAAGTTGTTTACCGGGAAGGAGTGTTAAAAATGTCCGAGGGTGTCTTGACAACACTTTCAGAGCTTCACTCAAGAAACCTCTGGTTCTGTGATTTGAATGGATTTGCTTTTAAGATTTGAACCCAGGGGGGCCGTCGCAGAGGGGCTGTTGTTTAACATCGAGCTAAGCAGCGTCGTGAGAATCAGCCTGTCCTGCGCTGTCAGTCTCAGACAGGGAAGCAGACTCGGAGCTGCTAAGCTTTCGAGTACACAGCTAAAAAAGTAACGCAGAATCCCAAGTAATATCTCAAAGTCGGACTCACTCGTTGTTTTCCAGGAACATATCGTAGTAGAAGCCGTTCTCGATGGGCGGGCCGTAGCAGAGGCAGCCTCCATACACCCTCTCCATAGCCTCACCCAGGATGTGGGCGCTGGAGTGCCAGTACACCTAAACAGGCAAATTGAGATTGTTGATGTTCTTGTGTCCGTCAACAGTTCACTCATTCACTTAATTAGACTTTGTTGAATCCTCTGTAAACATCCAAAATCACCCACAAGTAATGGTTGATAAACTGACAACAGGATGATCACTTGTTTTAATTTCAACCAGAAACTCAAAAACTTCTTCACGCAAAATAAAAAATGCTCAAAAGAGAGTGACCAGAAAGATGAGACATAGTTTCCAGCAGTATCTGTTACATTTTCACTCATCCTCTCCAATGTTTGTGTGGCTCGGACACTCGGCAAAAACCACAACACATTGAGGTTTACTATTGATTGTGCACTCATCAATGACCATATTAACCTTGCACACTCAGGTTGGCCCTCCTGACATACATGTAAATGAGGCTCGACCAGCCGTGGTGATGTGCGTCAGTAAACAACCAGCTGCGGCTACTTTGAAATGGGAGGAAAACATTCACATTTCAGTGACTTCACGAGAAATAAATCGGTCCAAAAAAAGACTCTGACCACAAAGAATCAGAGAGAAAATGTGGAAAATAAAACACTGGAAAAATTACATCACGACCGGTCACCTTTCAAACTCGCAGATTAAAAATAAAAGCTGAATCAGAGCTGTGGTCGGTGAACTCGCACTATTCTTTGTGTCCTTTTAATGATCGAGTGCAACAGTAAAGTGAAGAAAACCCAGCATGACTTCAGCCACGACGTGAACTCACAGCTTGAGCTTCCTCGTCGTCAAATTTGAGCAGCTGAAGGCTGCAGTCGTCCTCCAGCGGCCGGTCGAGATCCCACACGCTGTTGTTGACTTTGGCAATCACTGTGTTGTCTGCCAGGCCTTGACTGTACCATAAAACAAGAGACGCACACCATCAAAACAATGCAGCTGAAACGCACAGATTAAATTAGTTTGATCAAAGCCACTTCACAATCGATCAAAATTATTGGATAACTTTAAATACTAAACTGCCATCGGCCTGTAAGAAGTGATCATGAGTCATTTTGAAGCAGGTGTCGTTGGACAGGTCGTACAAGGTGCTATTGGCACTGACAGGACATAAAGGAACAGAACAGAACTCCACCCAATGTGAAGCTGTGCTGCCATCTACCTTTTGTAATGATGGTTATGGCGTGACAGAGTCCGTCAATGTTTATTGTCAAGGCAAGGTGCAAAAAGAAAAAAAATGTAACAGCAATCATTGCACCGACCTGATGCCACAGGCCACCTGGTATGGGGTGGTCTTCCAGGACTCGGCATCCACCACCTTTCCATCTGGCAAGGTCACCTTGATGGGTCTGCTGTCCTTTGCAGCCCTCTCTGCCATCAAAGCCTCATGCTCAGCTTTCAGCTTGGTGTACAGAGCGAGACGCTCATCGATGTACTGAGGTGGAGGAGACAGCTGAGAGAAACACATGAATGGGGAATTAACTGAGAGCAGCAGAACATTGTATGTGTGTATGACTTCGACTTAATTTGAGGGATTCATGCATACAAATAATTTAACTGGTGATATTTTTTAATGATTGGAGTTATGTATGGCTGTTATTTTTTGAATCATTTTAAATATGTTTCACCTGAAACTATAGTGTAAGAAATGTTCAAACAGAAATATGCACCTCTACATTTCTTGGTCCATACAGAACTGTGTCAAACTTTTTCCATCTTGAAACACAAATGTATCACATGGCCGACTTATTTCTTTTTTTCCACTTTGTTTCAAACGATGTAGTGTGTTTCTTTTAAGCTTTTTTTTTTTTTTTCATAATGTCCCATAACACCTCAGAAGTCCTGAACAATCAGGGGACCATCAGCTGACGAAGCTGAGTAAGGTGGATAAAGAACTAATTTCTTCGAAACAAATCTAAAGTGATAGATCGTAGCGAGAACACACGATCATTGTACTGTCTGGTGAAAGTGTCTGCATGCTTTTGGATTCCTCATTTAGTTACTCACTTCAGCCTTGCTTCCAGGGTCCCCGGCAGCATTTTTAACCTTCTTCTTTCCTGCGTCTTTGCCACTTTCAGGCTGCCCCTGATTGACGACAAAAAAGAGGGAAATTCCACCATGAAGTTCCTCAACTTGAAAGATGTTTGCTGTGTTGCTTTATAGAGAAACTGATGCACACAATCAAGTCAAATAAGCACAGATGCAATATGGGGCAACTGATGGATAGTTACAGAAACATCATCAACAAATAAACCAAAGTAACGAGTGATGCAATATATTTTCCCCTGTACCTTCATTCAGTCAGACACCCTGGATTATGATCAGACTAGTCTTGTGAAATGACTCACATACATGCAGGATAAACTTTATTCTGATGTAACAGTAGTGATTTCTCAGGGTGGGCACTGGCTGCAAACAGCATCCACGAGAAGTCACTGTACTTTCCATCTGTTTTACTTCATTTGACGGTAGATCCTCGGTGTTTTGAACTGCTTCTGGAGTTCATTGAGGGCGCTACTGAGCGACCAAACCAAACAACCAACGTGTCTCAACTACCATTGACACATGAAGGAGCAAAGTTTATAAACCAATTCGATGTTCTTAACGCAAAGACTGTCATTTTCGAATAAGCAAGTACAATATAACCCCTTGAAGCCAGGCGACTCTTTAGCACCGGTGGCTAAATGACAGCATGGACCTCACCACAGGCTAGGCTAACCATTAGCAAAGGGGACGTGTGTGAAATGCAGCCGCTCAGAGGACTCGAATATCACCTTCTTCCCTTCTTTCACTTGCAACTCGCTCATTTTCTCCACGACAGTCGGCTCAGACATGACAGGTTCAGAAGGCGCCCCGCTTCCAGAGATAACTTGTCCGAAGTGAGGGGGTTCCCTTGCCGTCAGTATCCACGGCGCCGGTGAGGAGTGATGACGTACCCGGATATTGTTCTGATGCAACTTTCCTGCGTGAGAGGCGGTGCAGTATTTTGACACGACAACAGCAGTCAGTCTAACAGCTTGTGAAAGCTAGTAAAGCTGTCTACTTCACAGTTACAATGAAGTAGATAAGTCTGCTGTGTTAAACTCCAGACACTTCTGTAAATCTGCTTTTACAAATGCGTTATTTACAGCAGAACTTCCTGGATATTTAGAAATTGTATGGTCCCATAGATACATTTATGTTGCATTGCTCCACATAGAAAGAAGAAAGAATAAAACAATACTGTTTAAATGTCAACATGACAGCAGCCTATAAAGTTCATGTCAGAAATATGGATGTCAAACATATGGCCTGTGGACCAATATCAATGTCTTCAAATGAAAAATGAGTTTACAGTGAACTGTGGTCACATGTGATTGCACCATAAATGTTAAGGTTCTCAGGTTTTAGTCATCCCTCTTTGTGCTACAACTACATACTCTGTTTTTTGGGAGCGCTTTTAAAAATCATCATGCTAAGTTTCTTTTACTATGTGAGTTACGGTACTTTGTTTTAAATATTTATTTGGACCAGGTGAATTTACATGTTTTCATTTTAGTTTTGCAAACTAGTTTTTGTACCTTTGCCATGTGTTTTGCTTAGTTTGAAGATTTCCATCACATTTTTCTATGTCTGCATTCATTTATTGGAGCTGTTGCTGGAATCAATTTGTATTTTATGGTTGGATTGTGTCTCATTTCCTGATGCATTGTGATGCAATCTTGTCTCATTTGGGAGTTTACAAATGCCATTTTCATCATTAGCACCTCTTTATAACATTTCTATTTACATTTCTGTTGGGTCATATTTAGGAAGTGAGGAGACATTTGGCTTGTCTTTGCTGCCATTTCAGGTTTCTTTATGGTCCTTTAGTTTAGTTTTGTTATTTTACATTTTATTGACATTCTGTCTTGATTATTGCTGTCGCCATCTGGGCCATATGTTAAATTTCAGGGTTGAGATCATAAGCCCAACTACTTCTGAGGCTCCGTGATGAGCTCAGTAATGTTTCCGTGCAGGTGTGTTTTTCAGAAGTGCTGAAATTTCTGTCTTGTTTTTAGTTGCTGAAATTTAAAAGCTTGGTTGCTTCTCAAGCTTTTCAATTGATTAAAGGAGTCTGTGTATACCGTGTGACCAATACAAAAGAGAAAGATTTGCCTTGGAACAGGCTCAAAATAACTGGAGCTGCTTACCAGCACAGATGTAACTTTAAGGACATGTTTCTGCTCAGAAGTGAGGCGAATTAAGGCCCTGATGATTGTAATCATGAGCACTATTGAAAGTTGTTCAAGGACACTCCAGTTCAGAAAAAAAAGCACACAGTTACCAGAAAATGCAGCTTCGTTGATTCTGCAGCCTGACGCAGTGTTACAAGCAAAAACTACTTTGGATTAAAGACTTTCTGAGTTGAATACAGCGGTGGTTTAACATTTCTTAAGATGTTCTGAAATGGTGGCAAGATTTTGAATACGACACGATTGCTAATGCTGGTGGCCAGAAGGGATATGAGTAAGGTAAGACGATGTGCAGTCATTGTCACACCAGCACAGATCTGATATGATATTCTTTCTCCTCTCCTGTTCCTGTCTTCCATTTGTCCACCACTGCTGCTTTTTTCCTGCCTGTCCTGGAGGTACACAGTCTGGTATTGTCATCAAGTTTTGCAGTATTTTTTCAGTTTCTGAGGATTGGACAGTTTGTTAAGTGGCAGAAAAATAATGGCGCTCTCCAATCTGCCACCAGCAGTTGTTTTTTTCTGTTGGACTGTCTGTTGTCAGGAGCAACCGTTTCTCTCCCACTTGTAGTTTGACTGATGTTGCATTCAGTTGTTTTCAATCTCTGGCAACAAAAATGAGAATTAATCATTTCTTCATGCCGAACAGAAGCCGAGTGCAAAATATACCCGGTCAAAGCTGTAAAAAAAAAAGAAAAGAAATAAGGAAAATAACGACACAGAAAGTGAATGTATTATTAACAATATCAAATTAGCACCAAGGTTCTACCTGTTAGGCTGGTTACCTTCCTCAGGTTACACCCCTCTTTTA
>JAUESE010000015.1:16516762-16529750 GCA_032274725.1 Malacoctenus triangulatus | reverse complement strand
CACTGATTAGCCGAGGGGAGGGGCTCTCAGTTTGAACAGTGTTTGTAAACAGAGACGGACTTCGGACCGCACCTTTAAGAACAGAATCATCCTTTAAACCCACCGTTATGATTCAGACCCAATAACTTTCAGCAAGTTCAGTCTCATAAATCTCCTGAAGTTGTGAAGTCTTGTGCAGCAGCACCGAGACCTTGCAGCATATTCTCCCGACCTCTCTGCAAAGGACTTTTTCCAGCTTTGAAGGTCCCAAAGTCACACGCTCACACAGCGCCTGATGCTTTTGGGCGCCTCTCCCTCTCCCGCTGCAGTTACGCACGAACCAAACAGATGCACACTCACAAACAAACACACACGAGTGTTGTCCACACAAACGCACACAGCTCTACTTGCCAGTCCCAACATGTGCGATTTGATTATTGACTGCGTGCTGCAGCGCTAAGCAAAAATGAAAACTCTCGAGGACAGCAGATGTTCGTATACGCGCTCTCCCTCCCACGACTCCACCTCCCCTCTGCCTGTCTCGTTTATGGACACGGAGACACAAACACACATTCAGTGCTCCACACTGCTGGTTTTGCCATGTTGATCTTCTAATTAAGAAGTGAAAATAGAAGCATTTGTAGTGCTCATCATAGCTCTCTCTCTTCCTGTCCGCTGATGTTTTTCTCTGTTCATCTAGCATGAATATCCGAACTCTCGGACTGAATGGCTGCAGAAATGCATTGTGGTCCTAAGATGTCCAAATCACTGCCCACATCTCTAAAGGAAAATATAGTGTCTAGTAAATCAAACAGGTCGCGGTGCTCTTCTGAATGTCTGCTTGTCCATTCAGGGGCACATTTGTGGGTCAAGCAAAAGGTGGCAACCCCAGCTGCGCGCCAAAGAGGCAGAGCTGATGTGCCGCTTGTTAGTTGGCAGCTTCGGGCAGGGAGAAACGCAGTGCAGGCACTTTACAAGGTGACAGCTTTGACCAGTTAATAATTTACCAGCTGCAAGCTGTGAAGATGGTGTGAATCGCTTCAGCCGATAGGTCAGGAATGACCTTGTTGCCCCCAAAAAATGGTGAGACAACAAATTAAAGGTGCATCAGGAAATAGCTATTGATGAAACCACCTCAACACTCTGTGGAAGAATATAAGTCAGGTGAGGAAAGAATAGATACATCTTGGTGAGACAACAACTTTCAATGGCCCGTATTAAGTCAAAAGGGAGCTCTGTTGATTCTTTAGCAGCGTACCTGTTTAATGATGGACTTGAGCCTGGCCATCGCGATGACAGTCACCCACACTGACATGAGGGATCCCAGGAAGTCACAAAACTGGAGGACATCATATTCCATAATGCAGAAAACCACGATACCCGGCTGGTCACACGCATGATAAAACTGAGGGAGGAGATGAGAGAAGACAGCACATGCATCTGAAAAACAAAGTCCATCACACCTCAGTGAAGTTCACACCAGATGTGTGGTGGTATACTTCTGCCATCCAGCTGGTGTAGACATACTATAAAATGACTAGAATGTGTAATGTTTTTCATTATTGAGCATAAACTGATTATTTGATGAAAGGGAGAAAAAAAAAAGGTGCAACAGAGAGAACAATTCTTCAGAGACCATGGATCTGATTCTCTCCAACACACTCTTCAATATTCCAAAGAGAAAAGTGGAAACGGGATGTCAACTGTCCAGTGCCTTGGTAATATGAATCAAAATGGATGAAATTAATTTCAAAGTATGGATGTTGTATCGACATATATGACAAAATAAAACATCTGCTACATTCTTCTTTTCATGTTTGTGCATAAATACAGAATCTGGAATATGAGTGTGTCATCTGCATACGGTGAAATGTTCCCCATTAAGGCCCTGATACACTAAAATTTTTCACATGTACAATTGTGTGTAAAAGAAATATTGTGCACCAACTTATCTGGGAGCTGATCTACGAACTTCACAACCTGAGTATTGAATTCACGAGACATGCAAAATATCCGTTTCTCTCCACAATTGTATAAAGTTGGCGTGTCGACCAGACTGCACAAAACGGGAGAACGTCATGCTGTTGACATCGTTTTTTTGTGTGATTTACCACATCTGACAGTATTCCTGTCTGTAAAGCTTATGCCCACATTTAGCACATTACATTTAGCACATTTGAAATGCAGAGACAAACCAGCTCAATCTTTGCTGGAGAATGTTACACCGTCATCTCTTTGAAGTTTAATGGTTTTATTTCATTGCAACACTTCAGAGTGTCAGTGCTCTGTTTCACCTGTTTTAGCTATTTGTGATCATATTCAAGTTTGTGCCTTCAATATTGTTTTTCTTTCTCCTCCTTTTTTATACATCACTGCCTACGAAAGCCAGCTGGATTCCTGCTGCACTGTCAGCAATCTGTTCTGTATCTCCTGCCCACTCACGTATTTCTATAAACACAAAGAAACACAATTTTTCAGCCCTTAAAAAACATGTTGCTTTACAGACGCCAGTCGTGAAACACATCACATGTTTCCTTGTTGACTATGACTCACTGATATAACTTAATCACAAGACATTTTGAGTCTCTTCGCCTCGGTAGATTAACTGGAAAGCACGATTCAATTTCTAGAATATTTGTTCTGGTACGAAACAACACAAATCGCCTCAAGTTCTCAGTGTCGCATGCCGGCAGTCACTCACAGTGGAGAAGAACATGGTGAAGATGTAGACCGAAGCCTCCAGCAGGTAGTGGCTTCGAATGGCGATGGCCACGGGTGGGACGAACATCAGGTTACTGAGACACAGCAGGAGGGTGGAGAGCAGCTGGAAACTGTAGGTGTAGGCCTCTGAATTGTCTGTACATCCCCAGCCTTCCCAGCCTACACACACACACACACACACACAGACACACACACACACACACAGAGTCACTACTGTAGCTTGACTTCAGAGAGAAAGAGATCTAAGAGAACTTTTGTGTTGACAAACTGAATAGATAACAGAGGAGTAAAAATGTGTTCTGTCATTCTTCAACTTTGAATGAACTTCAGGGAAGCGTTCAGAAATAATTTGGTTGAAGGGTGATGGGAAACTCTTTTTTTTTTTTTTTTACAGATAAGACTGTATGTTTCAACCTCTTCATTTCGCTGCATAAAATATTTATCTCTTGACAAGATGAGTGCTTCATCGGCCTGCTCTCATAAGCGGGCGATTCCCAAAGAAAAAAGGGAGAAATAAATCGATGTGAGGCTGTTTATCCTACAAACTAGAGCCTCCTGGTGCAAAGTCCTCTCTGTTTGAAAGCATCCCTGCTTTGCCACATTGGATCCTTATCAAGCCGAGGACTGGATGAGACACAGTGTGAATTAAATATTCGCGAGCGCCGCCGAACAGAGGTTTGTGCCGTGCGAGACGGGCCAAGGGCAAGCGCTGAATGCAGGGAGCGTGCCAGGAAGCAGTCACACATGTGAAGTATGACAATGAATTTTAGCTGAGGAGAAAGCGGCGTTGATAAAAGGAGATCAAAGGCAGGGATTTTAAAAAGCCTCGGAGGACGCGCTTTGTTTAGTTTCATAAGCTCATCTTTTATTGAAAAGCTGTTCGTAATTAAGACCCTGCTTTATTGTCTTATCGAAACAGCCCTTATTAGAAGACTAATGCCGGTTTGCTGCGTGACTCATCCGACAGAGGAGCGTGTGATACCACGGAAGAGCTGTGGGTTCAGTGGTGGGATATGACCTCTGCTGTCCCACCTGCCACGCTCCCAATTTCTCGTAGCTTTGGGCGATTATTTTCCGACCCCATCTTCACACAGAAAGTTTCATGTCATTTTGTAAACAAAAAAAAATCTTTTGACTTTTGGAAATGAGTGTTTATCATTTTATGGCCACATTTTACACCTAGTATAAAATACAAATGCATAATGGGAGGAATTATCATCTATGTCATCGCAGTTTCTCCATTTCGACAAAGCAGCTTTTGTCAGACAGTGATTGACATTACATAGAACGAAGGGACAACGTTTGTTGATCACCCGGTTCTAAATCAGTTGTCAGAGTGGCTTGATTCAAACCCACAAGCCACAGAAGCAAGAAAAAAAGACAGCACGACATCAAACAGCATCAAGTTTATCCCTGCAGTTTTTACCTGCTTTGCATTCACATGCAGCATAAAGGTAGTTGTTGGTGCGTAGAAGCTTGCACTGTCCATACGTCCCGCAGTCATTGATGCACGGAGTCAGGTAGGTACGCATGTACACCTCTGCAGTGACGTTGGTGCAAGCCTCGAACCTGGACAGAGCCACAAACAGGCAGATAGTTAGAGAGGGATTTATTCCACTGTTCAGTGACAGCTGTCTGAAAGTAATACAGATGGTCAACGCTGTTTGAATTACACAGCCCTGTTTCTGAAGACTTGGATGAGTCTTGTTTTTTTTTTTATATGCGACATCTTTTTTCGTGTGTTTCCTTACCAATGTTATATGTGTGTTGTGTGGTTTTTAAAGTCAATTTTGTGAAACAGAAAGTATGTAGTTGAAAAGATGTAAAGACTTTTCTCTTCTGCCTGCTTTGGCCAGAAAAGAGAAGTTAACGTTCTCCTTGTCACCTGCAGAGATCAGGAAAAACTTTTTAGCAGCAGCAAGGTTCTCCGCTCAGACGACGTGAAAAAAATGGACATTTTCCTCCTTTTGTCTGGCGCCACAGTCGTCTCAGCCTCCTCGCTACTTCTTTTAACTCAAGGGAGAGTTTTTGGGGAAGGAGAGCTTTGATTTGTCAAGCACAAAGACATCCGCATGGGAAGAAGATTTCCACCGCCGAGGGTCCGTGGTGGTCCCTGCGTGCCGGCAGCATGCCATCCATCTGTCCGCCATTAAAATTCACTCCAATCTATACTTTACAAATATGCTCACGTTGTCTGACTTCAACTATGGATCAAATTGTAAACGAGCTAAATCTTGACAAAGCTTTGTCTTCAATTGATGCAATTAACAATATGCTGGTAGCACTGATGAAATCACACCATTTGCATATATTGATAGACAATTGTTAATCCCAATAATGAAACATTTGTATGTTAAAAATAAAAAATCTCAACTCATGTTCTGAATGAGCGATTTACAACAAATCAACAGCTTTTGCTTGCACTCTCTGAGATTTTTTGGTAAAACTCGTCAACTTTGTGTTTCCATGGTGATGAGGCTAACCTTTACTGCAATCTCCATCCAAAACCTTTTTCACAGACAAAGTAACTCCCTTGTTGTTGCCTCTGTGGGTTTGCCATGAGACTGAAGCCCTTGAAGATTCTTCAAAATTGCTCCTTGAAGCTAAAGCACTTTATCGAAAGACATTTTGAACATCAGATTGAATTTATATAGTTCCATTTAGGTGAAGGCGGGCTGAACGCCCTAATGTATCGCATCAGATTGAAAGTGGGCATTGTGTGTATTTCTCAAAAAATTAAAAAAACACCTTAGTTTTATTAATTTGTGATATCTTCATTCAAATTTCGTTCAAAAATGGGGTTTCAATTATCTGCACGTCCATGTTCTGTTTTCAAGAACAGCTTGTACTGTGTCCCAGCTGTTTTTCTTTTTCCTGAATCAGGGTCGTATTTGCTGAAAAACCTGCGTGTTGGCGCATTTCACTCAAAGCTCCGGTGAACCTTGAGTCACTGTTTTAACGCCTGTGGGCTTTCAGTCATTTTGTTTTGTATCCTGTGGGCAGAGCCGTCACTGCTGCACATCAGAGACTAACGGTTGGTTTAGGTGTGTCAGATGTCAGTGTCTTTATCAGGCTTGAGCAACATCAGAATTCATTAAGCGACTTTAAAAAGTACGTTTTCTGCAGATGAAGCTTGTTCTTCACGGATCAAATAGGAAACGGGAGCCGGCGCTGTGACAGTTACCAGTACCTTAATCCCATGAGGCACGCTGACCAATTGGACGATTTCTCTGTGAGCACAGTGAAGGGATTTCCAGTTTCTGATTCGTTAAACAATTTATTCCAAAGGAAAACATGAATTCACAGACTTTCCTGCCTGCACAGGTCATTTCTCATGCAGTTACCATAACAACTCACAGCTGACCTCAACTCCTCTTGCTTTTATTCCCAGACACAACTTTGGAAACGAGGGAAAACTTGTGCTGGAGTTGTATCTTTCTTAATAATCAGCTCCTCCTATCAATTATAGAGGATGAAGCTCCAGGAGGTAATGAAGCTGATTCTCATCTTTTCCCCAAACAGTTTTTTTTTTAATTGACACAGCTGCTGTTTTTTTTTTTCTTTACGTCACATCAATCAACTTAATTGTAACTTTGAGGAGCGCCTGTCATTCACGCTCCCACTTTTCCTCTCTAACAAGAACACATTGATTTACTATGTGCATATGTGAAGAAATCTGACACACACGGTACAACTCAGTGTTGTCCACATTTTCCCACCTCAACCAAGCCTTTAGTGCTACAAGGAGGCTGTTTCTCTACACCATCTGTTAATGTCTGCTATTCAAATGCAATTGGAACTCCCAGCTGGCATGAAAAAAAAAAAAAAGAAAACCTGCCTAATTTCATTCTGTTCACATTCCTGTGCCATTAAAGGGCCCAGAAAAACAGCTCAATCTGCTGAATAGCAAATACTCCTGAACTTGGACAATGGAAACTTGTTTTTTTTCCTCATATTTGCACGATGATCTTAAACAACCCTTGCAGAAAGTGTGTAGATTCATCCCTGTTTCGGGAGTTCATCAATTTGGAGGGAACTAAACAGACTGATCAGGAAGCTGTGAACAGTCTCAGCGAGTGTTTATGGTCTGACCCGTTTGTTCTGTCCAGGAGAAAAACTTGAACATATTTTCAACCAATATTGATAGTTGGAGTAAGTGAGTTACCTCATGACGAGCATGCTGTCGCAAATACCTGCAGTTCTTTTTCTTAATGGTATTATTTTGAAAAGCCCATTGTTCACTCGCCTAACGGTGTGTGCAAAAACAAGACAATTTGATATAAGTATTTGCTTTGAAATTCACGCTGAAATTATGCCTGTAACAGTGAATCTAACTGTGATAAAACATTGTAATTGTTGCCCCGACACTAAATGATAGAAACAAAAAACAAAAAATCTGTACATTTTCCCGTTATTACTTTAAACTTTGATCCAAGTAAAGAAACTATTTTTCAAACTCCAAATACGTGAGTAAAAACAAAACACTGACCCTTACACCTGAAAAACACCCAGCCTTCTCCAACCAGCCTGTCATATGTTAAGCTCGCAATGCAAGCACGTTCACGAAGCCACTGCCAAACCAGGCCGCTGAGTGACAGATGGGACAGGATGTGGCCGAGCAGGGGGAGGGCTGCACCGTCCAAACTGTGAGCGCCGTGCCTTCATTTGGCCACTGAATAATTGATTTTGAATAAACAAACGAGTGATTGTTTTATAAAGCTGAGCTCACAAGAAATACTCCATGTCCTATTTTTTGCGATTGTCTCTCTGTAATTGGCAGCAAATATTGTCTGACAGAGGTTGCGGCGGGGCTGCGGGACAGAGTCTGGTACACGATTATGAGACTCTCAAAAATTTATGAGAAACAATCATTCAACTGGTTCAAGCAAAAAAAATCTGCTTGTAAATGATGTTTCCCAGAGTTTCTGGGTTGAGCACACGAGAGAATACAACTCGCATAATTGTTACCACAGTGAAGACGCTGTGACACATTTTGGGAAAAGCGTTCGATTGATTCCTTTCCACTTCTCGTCTTCTCGCAAAGGTAAAATAACAAAAGGACGTCAAGCAGTTACAAACCTAATCCCAACCTGCGGCAACAGCAACAGGAATAGCATTCCTGCACTAATAGTCATAGTCACAGTGATAGAATCGACGAAAGCAGTCATAGAATAGCAATTGGAATGAAAATAGTAAAAGCAGTACAAGTAGGAACAGAATCAGGAAATAATCAATAGTGAAAGAAGCTGTTCGAGTAAAAGTAAAAGTGGCAGAAATAGTCACAGAAATAGAAAAAAGGAAAGTGAGCAGAGGCAGATGAAGTGATGGCAGGAGCGGTAATGATTTCACATATAGGATATGAACAGTGACAGTCCTGCTGAACAGGAAAGTAGCATATATAGTACTAGTATTAGTAATACAAGCAGTGATGGGACTGCTTGTCAAAACACCACATCTACAATCGATGGTCACATTTTGCAGCAGAGCAGAGACAGGTCAACTCGGACTCCATCATGGTTTTGGTTTGACCTCTCAGACACTGAGTGTCCGACTGTGAGAAGGAATGATGAGGTCTTTTCCAAGAAATCGTAAAATGTGTAACCATCAGCATTTTATTTATCCTCAGTGTGAATAAAAGATGAGTGCATAGCACCCTGCTTTTATTTACATTTTAATACACCCGATCGCACTGAGATGGAAATTGAGGTGTTGTACAACATTTTGCACAGTCAAAAGAAACACATCCAAGCATTTTGTGTGTTTATCCTGATGAAATGTTCCTTTTTCCTTAACAACTTCCTGCAGAGTTTGACCTGCTGCAGACTGCTGCTGACTTGGACACAAAACAAGAACATATCCCAGTCCTACTCTTCCCAAAAAAAAAGAGATTGTCATGCAGAATTTCAGTCTCCCTCCGAACTACCTTGAGGAAGTAATTGTGTACGCCTCTCCAAGACTCCTTTTGTTCCTTCAATGCAAGTCTTTTTTTTTCTAATTCCAGTTGTATAAATAAGCACAAAAGGCAGCAGAGGTTTTTAATGTAAGGCCGCTCCGACTGAAATAATTTCTCTTTCAGCTTTCAAGGAGTGGACACTCTTTGTACACTTCAACGCGCATCCCTGCAGTGGGCAACAATGCATCAAGACCTGTCACCAATCAACCTCTGTTTCCCACCTCTCACTGTTCCTATATGTCGTGACAGATCTCTGTATAATGAGCAAAGAGTTTGGTAATTAGGCAGCGCGTCATTCAAACGCCGCTCCGCGCGCGAGGAATCATTTGTGTATGACTGATACTCTGTTTATGGCCCTGCCTCTTCCCTCTGCCATATGGTCGCAACATGTGCCGTGCTAATGCTGATGGCTGTCACGGTGAGTGCGATGCACACACAGACACTTCGGGGGGGGGCTGGTAACAAATTTGAGTTGTGGGAGACACTTTGCCACACCTATTCTGGAAAGAGGCAAATGGTCGAGCTCCTGAGGGGAGTGAGTGTTCAGCAGGAAGAAATAATGTCTAGGGCCACACAGACAAACACTGATCCACCGACTCAGGACGTCCACACAGTTGTTGGAGACACATCGGGCGGCTGAAAACTGAAGGTGTCTCAGTGAACAAGCAGCAGCACAACAGTACAGCGATTGACGTTTTTGTTGCTTTTCATTTTGAATGACCTGCTAAGAATCCCAAAAACATCAACCAAGCATACCAATTATAGTACGAATGGCAGTGTGCGCACGAATAAATATTGTGTGTTTGTAATTAAAATGAGGTATAAATGGTTTCATGCATTCAAGGGGGGCAGAAGCTCTGGCTGAAATGTGATGAAACAGTCACTCGAGGAGAAAGTTTGCACATCAGATAAATAGTAACATTAAAACACGAAAGTAGAGCAGCACAAATCAAGAGGTAGACAAACACAAACAAACTGTTATATAATGAAATCAACCTTGTGGAAGCCCTGAGGATCATTTGCCTCTCAGCACAGTCCCAGCAACGTCTCAAGTAAAGGTTGAGACAGTGAGTCGCTCTTTTTTCAAACGCGCTGGTAAACGCAGATGCTCGTAGATGCTCTCGAATGTAATAAACCGCATTGTGCATGGTGCAAATTATTAGCAGTCCCTCTTCCTTCCTGTGTAATTAGGAGCAAATGCACTAAATTGAGAGGACCTGCTATTTTTCACAGAAGCAGTCCTCAGTGCAACCTTTCAGTGGGTCAGTCTTAATTTGTGTTTTCGCACATTACACATTTGCATTGTGCGTGGATTGATGTCCAGCTACTACTCGTACTCCGAAGCATACCAAACTCACCCGTGTTTTGTGGCACACAGAGATCGCAGACTGAGATACCAGGTGCCGGTCTGTGGGTAGGGAATCCTCAGCTTGGTGATGTTAGCAGAAGCGTTCACAGAAAGGAAAAACCCGGCTGTAGATTCTGAAGGGACACAGAAGAGAAAACACAGTGAAACGACCAAAGAAAAAAAGGTTTATTCTTGGAGGAACAAAGCCTTTAATCCCTTTCTGAGATTCCAAGGGGGGCGACGAATCATGGCAAACCTGTCAAACGTTCAAATCGGACTCACCTGACTCGCATTTCAGCGACGAGTTCCCCCGCAAGAAGAGCGGCATCCCGTGGTTCAGGCAGCCGAACACCGTGACGTTCTCCCCCCTCAGCGTCGACTGTGGGAGGAAACAAGCGGGCGTCATTCATCCGTCCGGCCATCAACCATCTGCTGCCATCACGCCGGGAGCTAACACCCTTCTTTATTGCCTCAGGTACCCCCCCCTCACCCCATCCCGTTGCCGTGAGATAGTAAACTTTAAAAACTAACAAATCAAGTGGAACTGCTCTTCCTCCACACGCCCCAGGCACCTAAATGAAGATGTTGGTAGTTTATCTCCTTAAAGCATCAATTATACATTACATGCTCATGCATTTTAAAAAAAAAAAAAAAAATCCAGGAGAATTATTCAAGCGTTGGGAGCTGCATATGCTTATCCAAATTGCCTCACACTGCAGAGGTGAGGAGAGGCCACTGAAGTCTAATTTGCCAGAACAGTATCGCGGACAACAGGCGGATGGAGAGCAGATTAACTCCCGGTGAATCGCGGAGTGTCAGCGAGCACCCAAGCACCGCATTTGGGCACTTCGTAAGTTTGAATTTTCCTCCTAACTCATCCCAGAGGGAGCACTTCAGTCTCGTCAAATGAAAAGTAGGGGGTAGCAGGATGCATACGGGCGCTGTCGGAGTCGTCCGACCACATTATGAACTGGAAAGTGAGGCGTAAAGGACCCTCGTTCTCGGGAACTTCACGGGACGAGAGTCAGCTCATCACCAGCATTAGTTTTATTCTCCTAAAGGAAACGCGCATGGTGTCGGGGATGTCTGGAGGCAGTTTTTACTCGAATAAATAAGATTTCAATCAAGCCCCTTAGCAGAAAATGAACATAATGCATGAGCGGGGAGTTTGGAAAGTTGTTGATTAATGCAGTAATGGGCAAACACTTTGCCAGGTACTGAGATTTCAAGCTGCCTAAATTCACCATCTGGCGCTCTCTTGGTAGTAAGACTAAATCAAGCCTACTGGCATTTCTAGATCATCACTCCCTCCCCCCCCTTCTCCTTCCCTCTTCCAGCATTCGTCCTGCCTCTCCGCTGCAAAGACTCTGAAGTTAAAGAATTACCAGAGAAACACTCAGGTACGAAAAACTGGAGGGGGCTCGCACGCAGACTGCTGAGGGAGAACGATGGGGCCTCAAAGGAGGTCCCTCAGTCTGGTGTTTCTAGTTGGCGTGTGTCTCCTTCAGAGGAGCAATGAAAATATGAATCATCTGGCATGATTCAACTCATTAATTTCAGAATTACACACGAGTAATGAATTCAGATACACTGGTATTGAACCAAGACATCACACACAGTTAAAAAAAAACAAAAACCTCTTGTGAAATACGTTTGACTCATTTCAAATGAGAAAAAAATATCTCATCAAACTTAGAATAAGTCATGATCACCTTAAAGGAAAGCATTTTCTTCCTTATTTCCAGGTCTATTTGTGTGTGAGTGGAATTTTTACTTGTTTAACATTTTGCTTTTTGTTTGGTTTAGTATAAAGCAATTTTAATTTTAAGAATCTTTGTCTTGAAATCAGCAATGAAACCTGCCGATGAGAACAACTGAAAATGTCCCCTTGAAATAAGACGAGTAGACCTTGAAACGAGAAGCTGTCAGTTTTAGGTGATGAAGTCTTCGTTGAAGCATGATTGGATATCTTTGATTTCACAGAGACAATCCAACTCCCCACGGAAAGCAATGCTGATGCTTGTGCATCATGTTCTCTCGTGGTAACCAGTGCTACACTAACGATGTGTATCAATCAGATTTGTAATCGTCCAAATGTTTCTTTTTTTCCTACCCTGAGCTTGGTGTTTCATGTCCTCATTGACATGTTTTAACAATCACTGGCTGACAGCAGCTGACATCCACATGCGTCTCCCCTGAGGTTCAACACTGATCTCTTCATCACTCAGTCACCCTGCTTCAAAAACAGCTCACAGATGACTGAACAACCTTCAGGGACCACACTGTGTTTCTCTCTGAATGTAACCAATTTTTTAAAATAAGCTTTATTGCTTTTTTCCCCCCAAATCAGGACTTGTTTGATTTGAAGGGAGGCAAAATTAAATACATGTTGCATATTCTTGTCAGTCATTATTTTTGATCCTTCTTTCATTCATGTCTGATACTGCATGTCCATGTAAGGGTTTCGGGGATGGGTGGGTTGTGCGGGCAGGGTTACACAGGGGCAACCACACAATTTAGGACAATTTAGAGTCACCAGTTTACTTGATATGCAGGTTTTGGACAGTTGGAGGAAACTCGAGAGACCAGGGGAGCTAAATCCAGGACATTGCACTTAAAGGCGAGAGCACTAACCTCTACCCCACACTGGAGCCCTATTTCAAGCAATAAATCAGGGGGGATAAAAGCTATAAACTCACAACTATATGCATTAATAACCTAGTCATTCAATAGTTTATGTGATTTTTGAATACATACATTTTCAGGACCAAATGATCGACTGTTGACACGATTAACACTACGACAATCACAACCAACATGTTTTTCATCCAGCTTTCCACTCACAGTTTCAGTGTTGTTGATCAAGCTCTAACTGCTTTTCCATTTAGACTCACGAATCCCAGTCTGGTATCCTCACCACATCCCAGCCTGTAATCCTCGTCGCCACTGGGACTGTTTTGCGGTTAAAGCATGTGATTTGGCTTCTG
>JAUESE010000015.1:16460623-16472273 GCA_032274725.1 Malacoctenus triangulatus | reverse complement strand
GGGCTCACTGTAGAAGTCTTCAAAGCCGACTGGGACATCTTAGAAGATAACCTGCTGGATGTCTACACCAAAAGCCTGGCTGCTGGTTCACTCTCACTACCCATGCGCTCATTACCCTCCTGCCTGGAAAAAAAAAGAGGGGGGGGGGGGGGGGCTGCAGGACAGAAAGAACTGGCACTCCCTGCCTTGCCCCCCTTCATCGACAACAAGATCCTCCGCAAAGCCCCTTAGCCACCCACTTGGGAGGAGTTTGGCGGAATGTCCTCCACTAGGACCAGACACCAGGATGTCGATCACATTCGAGATGTTTCGGAGGTTTCCACTTCATTGGGCTTCAAAACGGGGTTGATTTCCTTAGATCAAGACAAGCCGTTTGAAGGCGTACCAGCTTACTCTGGAAAACGATGGAGAGGTCCGGGCTCAGCGCTTGTGTGCTCCTTTCAGAGCGCGTCGAGGTGTTGAGGATGCTCTTCACACGCTCCCTGGAAACTGTCCTTCAGGAAATACGCCTCCGTCTTCATGGTCTATTTTACCTGGAAAGACTCTACTTGGCTGTCCAACACTGTCCACATGTACAAACTGATTTTTGTTCTAAATAAAGGACTTTAAAAAAATAAAAATGAAAGAAAAAAACAAGGTCCTTTCAATGAGTTATACCAACCCCTCAATACATTACCAGTGGAAAACACACACACACATACGTATGATAATCTGATAACATATGAATCATGTATGGATGACTTGTATGGGACAAAAAAATATATATATTTATATATAAATGATAATAATTAAAAAAAACATAATAAAACATAAAAATTAACAAAGAACGCTGAATCTATATGTATTGTTTAATCTAATTTGATAAACAACACTCACAACTAACTGTTGCTCTGAATGAAATGCCGACAGCATGAGCTGCATATTGCTCATCATCTGACTCAGGCAGAGTATACAATGATCAAATGTCATTAACTCGCATGGTAGTACACACACATACATACACACGTGTGTGCACATGCACACACGCGCACTCACGGGATGATTCCCCCCCCACCCCCCACCCCCCCGAGTCTTTATAAAAGCGAAGCTGAAATCTCTCATCTTCCCCTTTTTGGAGGGAGATAATGATGCTCGTTTCACAGCTCAAAGAAGTCATTAATGTGTGACACAGCCTTGAATGTAGGATATCAAAGCCCTGCAGAGTGCACCCCTCCCTCCCACCCACTAACAGGCGCAACCTCGTTAGGACGGCAGGGACATGAATTAATCATCGGTCCGGCCTGCAACAGGGCAGGAAATTGTTAGCGGCATCAGTTGTTGCGAGAAACGTCCCTTTGAATCGCTGCAAAGTGTAAAGCTCCTCACAAATCTTTCATCTCATTACAGGATCACTGTCAAATTTACTCCTGCAGATAAGCTGATGGACGCGCTCCCCTCCTCCACTCCTTCGTTTTTGCGTGATGGTAACGGCAAGGTGAAAAATCGGGCGAAATGGAAATTAGTAAGTCAGATATGACAAGGACGGAATTTATCAAACGTGATAGGCCATGAAAAAGAGAACACATCTCTGAGCACGCCTTATAGCTATCATATAATCAAATCGAAGTAAATCTAGAATGCATGGCACAACCTGCTTCCGAACACCAAATGCATTCTTTCCGTGGTCCCTTTTCATCCTCTCACAGCAGTGAGACAATATTTTGGAGCGTTGCAAGAAATGTTATCTTCTCAGGTTTGAGCTTCATCAACGTACATGGGTTCAATGAGTTATATTCAATGAGTGTGAAATGTTCTTTTAAGTCGTTTGATGATAGAGTTTGTATGCTCTTTCACCTGAACTCATTTGAAGGACCTGTGACCGAGGAACGCCTCTCTGGTGGGAGTTCTGATTATAAAGTTACCTGCAGATTCACTTGCTCACAGGCGAAAGCTCTGAAAGGTGGGGAAAAAACACACACTTTGTCCAGCACATGTTACAGCACTTCATTTGCATTTGTTACTCAAGCAGAAACTCCCTTTCAGAGAAAGTAGATGAAAAGATGCAAAGCGGCAATTTTTTTGCTGTCGCCTGATATTTTGGCATCATCCCAAGATCCACCAATGGTGTAAACTCTGCTCATGGAGTGAAAGAGAGTAATTATTGCATGAGGGATTGTTCAAAGATTTCACAAATGCTCTGCATGGGCCTCATGTACGAAGGCTACTGAAAGTGGGCTAAATTGCATTTGCACGTCAACAGATTGCACTTTGGTTTAGTGGGTAGCGCTGTGTATATAAATATAATAATAAGAAATATAATGACGCATGTGAGTAGAAGAAGTGGCCAAAAACATCTGTGCATTGTGGTAAAAAAAAAAAAAAGAAAGTCTGAGTTTCGAGAAAAGAAGAGAAAGTTGCTGTGGGAGAAATCTGCTAATGCTGATGGAGAAATCACAACAGGAGAAATTGAGGAAAAAGAGACAGATTGCGTCAGCAATCGTTTTCATTTTTGGAAACTCCTCTCAGCACGATAATAGTGCAGTCTCCTGTAAAGGCTGACACAGTTTGTGCCTCCTTTCCAGATGCATCTAGTTGCACCTTTGAGCCATGGAGGTGCTTTGAGGCAATAAAGATCACTGTTAAACATAAACCCCTCCCAGTATTTTGCACAATCTCACACAAACACCTGATCATATGAAGCCAGATGTGCTAAATGGATAGAGCATCCCATTTTGTAAATCTGGAAAGAGCAATCTTTGGTGCACTCTGTTTGTGGATCTGCTTCTGTTGCTGTATGTTCATAATATCACGTCTGCACATACATTCACAAGTATATGAATTTAATCAATCGGAGCCCATTTCTGAGGTTCAGTTAAGCTAATGATTAAAATCTTTGAGCTACTTTGACGGGTTGTTTGTCAAGAGAGGAACATTTACCATCATATTTCTATTCTCTGGATAAGGTCGGTCCAATTTATGATGAATGAAATTGTCTTCAGTTTAGTTCAGGTTGAATATTGCTCATAATTTCTGCTTGTTTGACCAACTGACCAAACCGTTTTTTTGTTTTTTTTTTGGTAAATCCTGTGGCTGTAGTAACACCAGTTCAACAGTCGATTGGTCTCTGACTTTGTGGCTTACGGTAACATTTTGTAGAGACACTAACGGACTTTTACTGCTCCTTCTAATGTTAAAGTAAGGTGGAATGATATAGTTTTAAATCGCTTAACAATACAATCTTGTGTACAGTTTTGAAAAAAAAAAGTGACAGCTACACACTTGCTTTTTAAAGTCAAATGCTCGCTGAGTAGAGAATGAATGCTAACACAAAACACACGTTGGCCTACATGTGGAGGTCAGCGTTGCCATTCGTAAGGCAGCGTTCAGCTCTGCACAGCTCTCTAAATGAGAGCTTCATATACTTTGTGCTGTAAAAACTCACTCTGCTGCATCTCCACTCCTCCTTCTGACTCTGCAGTGTGCTGTCATTGCTGCAAAACAGTGATTTCATTGAGAGTGATTGTGACAGAGCTCTGAAGTTAGCACAGCATTGTAATGGCTCTGCAAAGTGGCACTTTGCAAACATTATCCTAGCAGATTGTGAGGTCACTAACACCGTCATAGAGGATTTTCAAAGTACCACAAAAAGTGATAGCAGTGGTTAAGAACATGTGCTCATATTTTTTTTTCAATATGCAGTTGACTAAGTAAAAGTATTCATAGTGATGAAAGCCAGATCTGCAAGCTTATCCAAAGCATGGATGCTGATGCCATTTTGCTATTGTGTGGCCTGTTTGTTTAATCCAACTTCTGTGTCTGACAGGAAAGTGGGCAATTTGCATGCTGCAAGTGCTCTCGATATAAAACGTTGAAGTAGGGTGGCTCGTTCCCACATTGCATCCCCACCTTTCCTCCTTCTCTCCCACTTTTGGCTGCGTGAAGTGCTGGTTGGAGAGCTGTAACAGGAGTATCATTCACTGTAATGGTGGAGCGTCCTCCTCCATAGCCCTCACTCAGATCACTTAATCCACTTTAGCAGTCCAGCGCTGTGCTCGGCCTGAACGCCGCACATTCACAACGGTAGGAGAGACAGAGACGAGCGTTGACCCGTCGGCTCACAGTAAAATGCCACACTGAAGCACTTGAAACCCTCGTTCCTCCCCGCTCACTTAATATGGATGTTGATTGTGCGTGCCGCACACTGCAAGTCCAAATCTGAAGCTGTTATGTGGGCCAAAAAGTTTTTCAGATAATACTCTCTGAATGCAGATGAATTATTAGGAGAGTTGTTGTGATATCAGTATTGTTAAATTGCAGGAGAGGTTCAATTTGTTGTGGAGCAGGGTTATTTTTTTTCAAAGCCCTTTTATTGGCAACAAACATTTTGTCTCCTCAGCCCCCCTCAACTCTTAGGCCACACAAGCTTTGCCTCAGACGAGCAGGAATTTTTAGGTCGATGGCCAGATTCACTTAACTTTCTGTCATTCCTTAAAGACATTATTGTGAGTGGCTGTTTGGATTCAGAGGCAACAAATTAAACTGTTGAAATGTAAAAAAAAAAAAAAAAAAGAGAGAGAGAATCCCTCGACACTTTCCTGTTATGTCACAAGAGAGACCCGAAACAAAAAGGACAAGATAAAATCACACTGCTTCTGGAGGCAGTCACATAATGACCCTTTAAATGTAGGTAGTTGAAGTCAGAGAGACTGCAGCAGGGAATGAGGCTCAGGCAAATTATTTTGACACAATAATTTAATAAAATCAACCACAGACTAGAAAAAAGAGAGCAAAGGCATTTCGTATTGGATGAAAAACGCTTGACTAGTAACAGGAAATGTCTCTCTGCTGTAAGCTCAAATATTCACATGTTTACAGTAGAGTTAAATCACACTCAGGACCTCAGTCAGGCTAAAAGCTCTACACATCATCACTGTACAGAACATCATTCCTGCGTCCGATTACGTTACCTCATGCTAACTTGTAGCACTCAAACAGGACAAGTAACATTCTGGTTCGACTCTTTACATGAGCAGGAATACACCCAAGGCTGTGTTATTATTGTCGCATAAAGTTTGCAGAATATTCAATATGATACAGGAAGATTTTTTACAAGATTTTTAAGACTCATCCAGGAACAAAGAGAGTGCAGCAGAGCAGGCACTGACAGTGATACGAAGGAGCTGTCGTTTTAATTTGAAATTGTGGCTAATTTCAGCAGTTATTTCAGATTATGAGGGGAAAAAAAAATTCACAAGGCAAAGAATCAAAAGTGACCTGTCTGAACACACTGTGTGTGTATGTGGTTGTCAGAAAAATAACAAATTATATGTCATAGCAGTGACTTGTCTCTCTGATGATCTGTCCTTGTGTGAGGTCTTTACAATGTCTCCTCCCAAGAAACAATAGGTCTGAAAATGTGTGTGCCTCACCAATGGCAGTTAAAAGAAACTTGAGTTGTATTTTCATACTTACCACATCCTGAAAAATGTATGTTTCATAAAAGCATCCTTAGCCTGCGACTAAGTTTTTATTCCTTTTCAGTGGTTATTGCAAATATATTTCACATGCAGTAAACCAGCTTGTTAAGTCCAGTGCCTTTGACTAAGATAAATAAAAAAATTCACTCGAAGCCAGTACAGGAATATCCATCACTGGTCAGGGCAACTGTGAATAAAAGAAAAATGAACAAAAAAAATGACACTGAAATACTGGTTACTAGAAGGCTTACATATATTTTCACCTTCAGTCCATCTCAATGTGTCCTACTAATGGACCGATATTTGTTGGTGTTGTCCTCTAAAACTCAATGGATATAATGTACTCGCCCCAACAACTCTAATTGCACCATAAAATATGTTTCACTTTGGTGTCTAGTGGCAACACTGTGAAACACAGTTGGCATTAGAGTGAAGGCTGTTACCAAGGGAACCAGGTTTAAAGTTTAATAACATAACACATGGTATCTATCACTAAAATAATGCCATCTTTGTCATTGATGTCAATCCCAGATGATGATGGTGGTACAAAGCAAGGATGTAACACTGCACTCATTGGTAGCCTCTCCAGTGTTATGTGCTGGCATCATTACTGCCCTAAGTTGCCATCTGACAATCTATTCGTGCATTCAGGAGGTATGTAAATTGAGAGTTTAGGTAGTCCTTGACAATTTAAAGGTTCAATCATGCTCAAACATTACAAAAAAAACCTTGGTTGAAATCCACAATTTTCAGATACAAATTAATTTAAAAAATGAATTTGCAAACTTTGAAAGAATCAGGCTGAAACTGCAGGTTTCAAGACTGCAGTTTATCTGTATGTGTTTTGCTAAGGAGTCAAAACGAAGGAGAATTTTAGTCTGATCTCAATGAAGTAGGACAAAATGGGTGCTGACTTGTTATTCAGATGATAGCTGGTCATTTCAATAACATCCATATTTATATGTGAAAACATGTGCACTCAAAACACTTTCTAAAAAAAACCGCCAGTCACAGTTTGTCACATTTCAGCTCTCTGTGCACTGTTAAACACTCATCAGGACAATGTGGACTCAGACACATAGCAGCATAAAGGCACTGTGTTATTTCTACAAACAAACATGAGTAAATCCTAAAACAAAAAATACCCTGTAACCTGTAACCAAAGCTGCGTTTCGGGTGAACGCCCAAAAATCTACATGTCAAGACCACGTCCTAAATGAAAGAGTCTTCGACCTCAAAACAATAATGAATCAGTTTCACTGAAATCAGTCAGAGGAAAGTCAGAGAACGTCTGCAGAGTCGAGCTGTGACAGAACCAGGGGCAAAGCTCAGTGAATGGAGGGGGGGGGGGCTCAGAGGGGAACTGGGTGAGTCTGTCGAAACCTATACATACACATATGCAAGCAGACAGGTTGAGCTCACAAGGTAAAACAGATGGCATAAGTATACACTTAAATGTTCAAAGAACACTAGTAGACAATGGATACAAACTTTATTTCAAGAAAATCTCAAAAGGCCTTTATTGTTTTCCCAGGACTTATGAATGAAACAAAAACCGAGCCTCATAATTCAGCATCGAAAAGTTTAATTCAGAATTTACTTTGGCATGTGTCCTATATCTAACTTGTTCGAGTTGAGGATAACTGTAAGATTTTGAAGCAAAAACTTTGTAGAAAGTATACTGTCAGTAAAGTCAGTAAACTTCTTTGCGCTTGAATGTTCTCAGGGAACAAGCGAAGCTAAGCTAACTGTCTCTTGTGTGTAAGTCATGGTATTTTGTAAGACGTACATAGGCACACATTCAGGCCAACTGCACTCAAGGACGACAGACAAGTCTACTGTTGTCATCCTGTACTGCTTGCAGACATAAGGTGTTCTTTAATGAGCGACTTTGGGACATCACTGACAGCTCCTGTCAACACACAATTTTAAATCATTTACTACTACGTCATATTTAGGTCAAAAGTTGCATGTTAAACACATTATCCACTCGCGTAAAACACACTTGCCTGTGTGGCCTCTCTGCTGGCTTTTGGTTGCTATTGCCACTTATTTATCCCCTCCTGTGTGTGGAGATTGGTTTAGTGCACACGAAAAACAGAATTTTGACAGTTTGTAGCAAGGAAACAAGGCCGGCCCAGGCCCTCTTATGATTGGTTGTTTGAGACAGCAGAACCACCCCTTCAAGGGTGCTTTACTTTTCTTGTGTTAAATATTTGCAAATGTGTTTTACACGAGCATATAATGTTTTTTTTTCTTGGGTACATGTGTTGCACTCGTGCAAATTTTGACCCAAATATGAGGCCAAAATTGACATTATCAAACGCTTTGGATTTTTGAATGGATTTTTTTTTTTTGTCTTTTCCAAAGAAAAGACAAAACTTTGCTTCGGATTTACCTTTCTCTTATGTTGCTATTGGGTGTATGCAAACCCTACGGACTAAACCTACTCCTCTGGAAGCTGCAATGGAACAGGGAAAGGATGCAGGCAGTCAAACTGCCACATGATTTTAAAGGAGCAGAACCGGCTGTAGATCAGTTGGTGATCGTCTCCCTGCCCAAAGGATGGCAGATCCAATCCTAATCCTGCTCCGCCCATGTGCCGAATTTTGCTTGGGCGAAGACACTGGGAATGGAAGTTTTTCACTGTTGTTGTGCTGACAGTCACGGACTATCAACACCTTCATGTACATCTGGGGGTATTCACGGCAGGAGCTTACTCAAGGGAAATTCGGTAGATAGCCAGAATTTCTATGTGCCACATCTGCCACAACAAAGACAAGTTACTGCATGTGAACAATGACAAATTAAACAATAAAACAACAAAAGATAAAGGCTTAAATGAGGAGGAATCCTGAATGAATGGTGACAGCATCCACTCCAGTTACAGTACATCGCACATGGCAATTCATTCATAACAGAAGGACAATTAAAAAAAAAAAAAAAAATTTTAAGGGGAAAAAAATGTCTGTGCTTGGTTTTGCTCCTTTTTTTTCCAGCCATGACCAGCTGAGAAGTCAAAGGTCATGGTCCAAGGAAGAGTTTGTTTTGTTCCATTCAAATCGATGTCATACGCACAGCCGATGGAGACCTCACCCCCGGAGTGGAAAGATGGATTGCCTTGGAGTCCAGCGACCACGGCTCTCACTCTCCTAGTAGATGACCTCGTAGACGGTCGCTTTTTTATCTCCTGAGCCCGTCACGATGTACTTATCGTCTATGGAGATGTCGCAGCTCAGCACTGAGGACGACTCCTTTGACTGAAAGAGGGATAAGAAATGTGAAGGCCGTGTATTTGACAGGCAGGTGTTGAACGGAGGACTTTTTGTGTTCTTTCCCAAACAGAAGACCCACTCGTGTCCTCGTCCAGCCCATAATGCCAGTGAATAATAACGCGGGGTCACGCGCTGTCTCTCTTTTACAGATCTCGACAAAGGCCTTTTGTTGGTTTGTATGTGTCCTTGATGTACGATAATGTCATAGACTGAGAGTTCGGTGAGTGGCTTCGCTTTCACTATCAAAGATTTCAGATTTTCTTCTGTAAAGCACCTCTGCCTGGAAGTCAGTCTCTCTTTACAAACAGAAATTCAACATTTAATCTTTTCAGTAACTGCCATCTTACAAACATCAATGATTACTGAGCCAAAAGGTCTCTGACGTCCCTTCTTGAATATATCTTGATAAAAATCTGTGACCTTCTCACTTTCACTGCGTGTTGTGTTTGGCCTCTCTGCTGTCTGTCATCCAAGCGTGCATTTTTGACTCTGCTGTCCTGACCTTACCTGGAATATACTGGCTCCATACGGGGTTCTCCATGCGTTGAGTAGATTGTCTTTCCCTGTGCTCACAAACCACTTCCCTGAAAGAAAATAAATACAAGTTTGCACGCCATGTCCAACTCTTTTCACGCTGACATTGGCAGCTAGAGAATGTCGCACCATTCACTCACTCATTTCAAATCACAACTAACATCAGGTGAAGGTAGAATATACCCAGGTTACCAGTGCAACACAAGACTGAGAGAAAACACACACACACACATACATATTGACATTGATCTCGAGTCAGCAATTGATGCCATGGATGCTTTTGGGCTATAAGGGGAAACCCATACGTGAACCCACAAACTGTGCAAGAAAAGTTTGAACCCAGGACCTTCACAGAGTGAGGCATGGCCCTCATCAGATTAATAAATGCAAACAAAGCAAACTGCAGAAGCTGTTTTGACTTACATCCTGTGATTTAAAGTCCACAGCAATGCGTTGTGCTCAGATATTTTTCATTGTAGTACAAGTAGTTTGACAGTACAAACTGGCCAAAAAGAATCCAAACGACATGTTTTAGGAGGCGAAGCCTGTCTGCTCTGAGGTGGAGGACCTCCTCTCCGAGCACCTTTGATGAGCTTGAGTGCTGGAAGGTTAATTTAGCTGTGGGCCGGCCATTTTATACTACTCTGTATGCTGCTCGTGTCGAGCCCTCAGTTCGTCTTTCGTCTCCTGCTGCTGCCACGGTTGGTACCTTTGACCCTTTCATGGACCCATTTCAGGGGACTTGATCTGACCCAGATCTGTCACTCAAGACTTGTGGTTGCCTCCATGGTGGGTTGCCATGGATGCTGAGGGACCGATCACGGCCATGGTACCTACTCCAAAGGGGGTCTCGGAAGACCCTCCTCTTCCTGTTCCTGAGGGGACCCAGAGGTCTGCCCTGTGCCCATTCACAAGGGTGTCACAGAGAACCTCCCTTCTTGTGGGCCTCTCCAAGTCTGTTGACCATGCTCCACCCATTGACATGGGGGTCCGCAGGGAATCCCCACAGCCAGTTGCCCAAAGGGTCCTTGGAGACCGACTCTGACTTCTGCCTTCGGCCCACCTGTCCTCAGGCAGGCTCTGGTGTCTGGTTCCAGCCTGTCTCAGCATCCTGTCCTGGGCCTGTGCTGGTGCCCCCTCTTCCTGGGGTTTCTTTGATTTTCTCTCTCATGTGTGACTACATGTTCCTAACCTCACATGTTTTATGTGTGCTTGATTGTGGATCATCCTGACCTGGTGCTGGGAGTATAAAGTTGCTTTGCTTTCTTTTTTTTCATTTTTGCCTGTGTTGATCTGTGTTTTAGCCTTGTTTTATTTTCCAAGTTTTCCTGTTGACGACCTGTTTTCTCCATTTGACCTCGAGCCTTATTTACCCCCCTTTTTGGATTATTTGCCCTCGTGGGATCTTTAGTTACAAGGAGGTGTTGTGTTGGACATTTGTTGCTTCTTTGTTTGGCACCTACACTTAATAAATCATGGAAACAAATACCTGCCCACCAGATGATGTGCATTTGGATTCACTCTATTCCTGAAACCCAAGACTGCAGTGAAATCAGATAAGCAAGAGTGAGATTGCGAAAATGTGAAAATGTGCTCACTGAAGCCTGCTAACTCTCAAAGCTGAAGGAGTCACAAGCTCTTTCCAACAAAAGGTTTAAAGTTGGTGTTGTCAAAATGCTCAAGCTACTTCCAGGTTTTCCCTAAAATGTGTTTAAATGTGTGTCACTTGTGAATATTTTGCTCTCCATGACTTGTAACAAGTTGTCATTTTCAATGTTATGGCTTAACAATCCCCAGGTCAGCAGTGGTTTGAACTCTAGTCAGTGAAACGTAGAAGCTGATCACTTGGTCTGACCTAAGTGCTGTGAGCTATCCCATCACCTCTTTGTGGCTTTGATGTTGAATTATTGCTGTTAGAAAACCAGGAATGATGCCAATGGGTGTGTTGTCTCTTACCACAGTGAGCGAATCTGAGCGAAAGCACACAGCTCTCATGCAGGTGGAGCTGGTACTTGTCAGGCTTGGTGACATGTAGGACCTCCACGTTGCTGTTCTCCATCCCTACTGCCAGCCACTCCCCCGTTGGACAGTACCCAAGCGAGAAGATCTGCAACCAGACCCAGCGTTGACATTTCAATGACAACAAATCCTTAGACTGTCTATTTGGACTTTCTTTGCTTATCTGTACCAATAAAAACATGTCTTGGTGTGAGTCCTGTAGGAAAAGTTTTGTCATTTGAGAAGATTGAGTTGAAGAGACTTTGGAAGCAAACCCCAATTAATGGTCTTTGTGTTGCTTTGTGATAAAGCGCCATTTGAATAACCGTAAAATACCATGTCTGTCTTTTGACCAGGTTTTTGTTGGTACGTTAGATTGTTAAAACA
>JAUESE010000015.1:16248265-16259867 GCA_032274725.1 Malacoctenus triangulatus | reverse complement strand
AGAGATATAGATAGAGAGAGAGAGAGAGAGAGAGAGAGAGAGAGAGAGAGAGAGAGAGAGAGAGAGAGAGAGAGAGATAGACAGCACACACACCCCATGGCCCACCAGTCATAAAGTTGAACTCGTTGACTTAATGAACAGCATGAACACGCAGCAGTGGCCAATAAACTGTGTTTGCTGAGATGCGTTGACAAGCCCACGCCGCTGTGTTTGGCTGCCAGGTACCAGGAGCTGCTGCTGGGGTGGCAGGTGACACTTCCTCCGGCCGGCTGCCCATGTGTGTACACAAAAACAGTGGCGTTATTGTAGCAGGAGACCCTTGCGTGAGTGCGCCCATTCTTCGGCTCATCAATTGAACCCGGTCGCGGTGAGCTAAGCCGATGGTTTGGCCGCGCGCCAAGCGAGGAGGGGGTGCGGGAGGGCACCCCCCCCCCCCTCCCCTCTCACACGAGCTTTTTAAATACCCCCCTCTGAATGAGGGAGAGTTGCAGAGTTTACAATAGGTTGATATGAAAATGTATTCTGAAGGAGGGAGGGGGGGGAGTCTGAGGACACGCTCCCTCCTCTCCCCTGTCTTTTTACGGTTTGTTGACTATTTCTCGGACACTTCCTGAGTTAAACAAACTTAAAGGTGCCGGCTGGCTGGCCGGTTGTGTGACCTTCGTACCGCTACCGGCGGCGCGTCACACTCGCGCGCCCCCACACAAGGGTTAACGCGAGCAACGTGAGAAGCCTACTACGACTCCATTCACTTCGCCACGCCTTCAACGTAAACAAATGGGGGCTTGACCAATGAGACGCGCGATAGATCAGCCGATGATCAGATGACTGAGAAGGGGAGACTATTTAAAACTCTAATGACACTCTCGGATGCAAGTTTTATACATTTGGTGGAGCCGTAGTTTCTCGGGCGCGCACCCAAAAAGAAACGACAACAGCAAAAAAAAAAACCTACAAAACGCACAACCGGCTCCATCGGTCTTTGTCACCGCTGGATTGAAACCCTTCTCAGCCACCAGCTGCTACACTCAAGCCGTTTTATATTCTCAGGACACTTTTAATTCCCCCCCCACAGTCGTCTGTGACTGAGAGATGAATCAAAAAGCTCTTTCACTGTGGATTTTCCTGCTGGCTGCGTCTGTGCTTTTCTCGTCCACTTCTGGGGAAAACACCCTTCTTAAAGGTGAGTAAAAAAAAAAAAGGCTTTCGTCTCTTTTGTTCATTCATTTTTGTCATTTCTCCTTTTTCCTGCCTTGTTGGGGGAAAGGGAGCAAATTAAATATCAGAGACGCTGAAGCTGACAGGAAATATGCGAATGCTTAGACATTTTTTAAAAAATTGGCATCAATCAGTGTGAGTCTGCTTTTTCTTTATTTCTCTGATTGTGCGCTTGCTAATCAGTGAGCGTTTTTTTCGGTAGAGGAGGAGGGGGGGGGGGGCGCAAATTGGAAATACGAACAAGTGTGGCGGCCACTGTGAATGAGAAAAGCGGGGATGGATTTGAGAGACAAGATTTAGACGTGTCCTTTTTGGGAGAGCAGCGGGAGTCCCGGCGGGGGCGAAAGGAGACGCAACGCCACGTCTGTGAGGGGGGGACCGACTTGGAGAGATGTTCTGCTGAATCCGCGTTTTACCGCGCACCTCTCCACTGCTCATCTCGCTCTTTTTTTGTCTTATTCCTCCTCTTCCTTTCTTTTTTTTTTTTTTTTAACTAGCTTGCCTTGCTGAAGTCATTCCGGTCTGTGTGGCCCCCCACAACCAGAGGGTGTTGAGTTCATATTGTGCTGGACGCCATGTGTGACGTGTGGTCGCGTAGATATAAAACGGACCTCACTGCAACGTGTCTTTTTAAGCGCATTAAAAAAATGCAACCCAACTGGAAATGCTTGAACAATTAAGCACTGGAAGGAAAAAAAAAAAAAAGCCTGTGCCACGTTTTTTTTTTTTAAACGTACGGCAACATTTTACGCATCTAAGATTTCAGTAGTTTGACCTGTAAACTGACATCATCGTGGTGCGTCCAATGCAAATGCAACCGGTTAAGCCCCAAAAAACCCGCAGCTGGGTTCGAGTCTGCTGTAATTACCAGCTGTGACTGCAGCTGTGGTCAAGAGTGAGGGGAAATTAAAAGAAGTGTGTCGGACCTTCTGGCTCTGCACAGCCATCATAAACCCAACTAACCCCCCCCCCTTCCTCCCTCCTTCCCAACACAGCAGATGTTTGAACTAAAGCAGGTTCAGCGGCTCCATCAGCTGTTCTCTGCAAGTATCAGCCTGTGATTGATTCAATTGGTTTCAGTCAAACCAGTGAATCCAGGGCGATCAGTTTATGTTCGTGATTAAAAAGAAAATCCAGTTTTCCTTCATCACCCGTGTTGTGTGTTTTTTTCCCCCTCCCAGGTGTCGACAGCGCTTTGGATGACGTGTCGGACTCCAAGGGTCTCGATGGCGCCGTCAAGTACAACATGAGGAAAAGCTACGATCTGGAGCAGGAGGGCTGCTACCTGCAGACCGGCAAGAAGGAGTGTCTCTCCAAGTGTGGCTTCAACGCCACCGCCAAGACCATCTTCATCATCCACGGCTGGACGGTACGCACGCTTTCCCATCTCGGTGTTGTCGGCTTCTGCGCAGAGGTTATCCATCATCCTGCATTTCTGGGTCACTTGGTTATAATGCGAGCTCTCCTGGGAGAAAGGCCGAGCTTTGGCTGTTTCCTCAGCCCGGAGAGCTCTCATTGTTGGAATGTGCCATGTGAATGCGGGATGACTGCGAGCGGAGTGTCAGCGAGAGGTCACCAGGTTAATGTGGTGTGCCTGAATGGAAAAGAGCGACTGATTTATCCCCTCGTCTCTCTCTCCCTCTCCTTTTTCTTCCTTGATTTTCATTCTCAGATGAGTGGAATGTTTGAAAGCTGGATGCACAAGCTGGTCTCTGCGGTGATGCAGCGCGAGAACGAAGCCAACGTGGTGGTGGTCGACTGGATACCGATGGCGCAGCAGCTGTATCCCGACGCCGTCAACCACACGCACAACGTTGGCCTCAATATCGCTGCCATGCTCGACTGGCTTCAGGTGTGTAGTTGTGTTCATCTCTTGCTTCGCTTGAGTTGGAGCGTATCAGAGTTTCCTGCTGAGACCGAGTAAAACCAAAACGGTGGCTGCACCAAAGAGTCTGTTTTAAACCTTTTTAGATGAAATAAAAACAAAGCTTATTCCAATTTCCTGCAGCAGTCTAATCAACACCAAAGCTCCCTTCATATATGCATCAATCTCCCTGGAGAGATTTATCCAATGACAAATGCATTTGTACTATGCAGGGCGGATGTGTATGTGGTTTATTTGCAGTGTCGACATGCACGTGAGCTTGGCAGGTAGTGATAGCAAACAGTGGCTAGGAAACTGCTGTGCTCAAATGCAGGTCACCTGCCCTCCTCTTATCTCCGTTAAAGCGCTCGTTCTCTTTGTGAAACTGCATCATAAGAGGGGAACTGATTGAAATATCTAGTCTTCAAAAGCTGGAGAAAGGCCGTCTTCAGAGTATCCTCTCTATTCCCCTTTCAAGGACCTATTTAGATCAAGGCTCCTCAGGGAGCCTCATAAAAATTGCAGTGTATTTAGCACATCTCTGGAGCAGAGACAACGATCCCTATTCATCAGGACTGTCACTAAATTGGACGGGCGAGCGAAGATTTAGGCATTTTGCCATTTGGTTGTAAACACGGACAAAGAGTGTTTCACGGAGACAAAGTGAGGCAGATGGCGGAGGCGCTGTTGCGTGGAAAGGGGGACTGTCGGACTCTGTTTTGGGGTTAGCCGAGTTTGGCTCGAACGCGGTCGCAACTTATCTCGCGTGGCTGAAATCCAGAACCGTAATCGCAACGACTGATGGTGGGATCTCTCTCTCGGGTTTCCCCTCCCAACAGGACGAGCTGCAGCTGCCTCTGCAGAACGTGCACCTGATCGGCTACAGTCTCGGCGCTCATGTCGCGGGCTACGCGGGGACGTTCGTGCGAGGGACCATCGGCAGGATCACTGGTGAGTCCAGTGCCGCACGGGTCGCCGAAACGCGGCTGAAGAAGAGTGCGTGGGTTTCACCCCTCGCCTCCTCTCGTTTTTCACAGGTCTGGACCCGGCAGGTCCCATGTTTGAGGGAGTGGAGGAGAAAAGGCGCCTCTCCCCCGACGACGCCGAGTTCGTGGACGTTTTGCACACGTACACCCGGGAGGCTTTGGGCGTGAGCATTGGAATCCAGCAGCCGATCGGAGACATCGATATCTACCCCAACGGCGGCGACGTGCAGCCCGGCTGTGCGCTCGGCGACGTGCTGGCAGTGGCAGGAAGTGAGTGCTTGAGACGTGGCGTCTTGCGTTGGCTCTTTTTGTCGGCTCCAGCTGTCTTGAGTGAAAGTATTTGTCTGTTTTAAAGCAGGCGCATGGCTTTTCGGTAGCCTAACCTAGATTCTAACGTCTGTTCCTCCCGACTCGTTTCACTTATCATCCTCTTAACCCGTGTTCTTTTTTTATTTCCTCAGACTTCATGGAAGTGATGAAGTGTGAGCACGAGCGCGCTGTGCACCTGTTTGTGGACTCGCTCATGAACAAGGACCACATGAGCTTTGCCTTCCAGTGCACCGGGCCCGACCGCTTCAAGAAGGGAATCTGCCTCAGCTGCCGCAAAAACCGCTGCAACAACATCGGCTACAACGCCAGAAAGATGCGAAAGAGGCGCAACAGCAAGATGTATCTGAAGACACGTGCCGACACTCCCTTCGGAGGTATACAATTGGGGTCAAGCGTGGAAATGTACTGCTGTTCTGTTTTGTTTTTATCTGTAATCACTGAGTCATTGAGTTCTCCGAACAGGGAACATCGTAAATCACTTCTACTTATCGTTAACGGCAGTTTACGCGTTTTTATGACTTCTGTGAACTTCTGAAGTTCACACTTTCAGAAAGAGATCAAGCACCAATGCTGTTGTGCTTCCCTTCCAGGTTACCACTACCAGATGAAGATGCACGTGTTCAACAGGAAACAGGCCGACAACGCAGACCCCACATTCTACGTGAAGCTATACGGCGCACACAACGATACAGGAAACATATTTGTTGACGTGTAAGTGGAATGTCTGAAAGCTTCTCGACAGCGCACCGCAACAATACATGGCGTCAGTGCAATGGATTGGCTTAAACCCCCCCCCACCCCACCTTACATGTACAAAGTGGCAGCTGTTGCACTTGGAAGCATGCAGGGCTGCTGTGATATAATTTTGGAGTCTGAACTTCAGCCTTGTTTGCGCTGACCTTCTCAAAGTGTCAGTCACAGACTGTAGATGGCAGCGCCCATCGAGGCTCATATTAAAGTGGGAACATTAGTGTCTTTCAGCACCAGTTTGTTACAAAAGCACAGAAAAGTCTCGCTGCTCTGATTGTTCGTGTGATAGCGAAACGACACAAAGTTGTTTTTTGGTTGCCAGACATTTTTTGTCCTTCCGTCTTTCCCCTAATGTCTCGTTCTCTCTTTTTACAGCCACGACGACTCGATCGGTCTGAACCTGACCAACACCTTCTTGGTGTTCACCGAGGAGGAGATCGGGGACCTGCTGAAGATCCGTCTGAGCTGGGAGGGAGAGTCTGACTCGTGGAACTCTGTCTGGAAAAACATCAGGAAGTCATTCATGGCCTGGAACACCAAGCCCCCCAAAGCCGTGCTGGAAGTCCGACGGATTCGCGTCAAGTCCGGAGAGACGCAGAAGAAGTAAGTCCATGCGAAGATGCTGTGTGTTCATGTTTTGGAAGGAGGGTGCAAGAAGGAGGTGACTTATTGAGACTGGTTTCATGTGTTGCTACAGGTTTACTTTCTGTGCTCAAGACCCTTCAAAAACCGAAATCTCACAGGGGGAGTCGATCACTTATGTGAAATGTCGTGACGGCTGGGAGGTGAAACCCAGAAAAAGGTATGGAATTGATCAAACTACCCAATAAAACAAAGCTTTGCAATGACTTCATGTTACTTAACACAACTTTGCTCTTTGCTCGACAGGGTACCCATGTAACAACCTCGTATATCAAAGAACCAATGCACCATCACCAATGGGGGACCCAACGTGGATCATGGAGAAGCACTGTCTTCTCTCTCTTCGAGCACTTTTCATAGGAGGATTGATTGGCGCACGGTGGAAAAGGGGCTTCAGGTCAAAGACTCTGGAATGGTCCCACTGCTTTTCAAGAGACGTGGAGGGGGGGGGGAGGACTGTGGGATCAGTCCAGCGGAGCAAGACAGCTGCAGAGTGGCGGCACTGGCTGGCAGCTGGAGGCAGTCCTGAGTATGTGAGGGCTGCCTGTGGAGTTACTGAACGTTCCTTTTGTGTGGACTAGTGAAGTAGAATACCAGATCTGTGCCAGTGGACACACAACAGCAATTGTAGTCACTGTACTGTACATTTTTAAATATTTTTATTTATGAGAAAAAAAAATGGAAGCACTGCAAGACCAACGTAATTTATCAGCACATCCCATAATGAAGCATGTCTAATGAATTTCTTCCAGATGCAGTATTTGTATGTTTGTGCGATGATGTGTGTGCATGTGTGTCTGTAGTGACCAAGATGTGTGCCTTCTGCTGAGAGATTACTGATACACTGTATAACTGAAGGAGACGCCTGCTCTCATTACATACAAATGTTTAAAGTTTTGTGCATAGCTATACTGTATGTGGCTTAATTTTGGGGTGTGTCTGTACATACTGTAAATACCTTTTTGGGAAAAAAAAATAAAATCACCCATTCTTTGTAAAAATGGAGGCATCTGTCAGTCAATTTGGCACTGAAGCAAAACAAATGAAATTTATTTTGTACCTTTTTCATTTGAACCAGACTAACTTAAAGAATGCAACCACAGCACAAGTCCACCAAGTTTATGGTTAATACAACTAAATTAATTGTTCAGCCCAAAAATAGATTCTTTTTTTGAGAGATAGCTAAACGCCCAAACAACTGATGGTTATTTTGGAAAGAACCACATTGACTGCAAATATTTCAACAAGATACCTCGGACTTTTCCAATTTTCACTTTTTTTGAACATCACTGACTGAGGTGAGTCGATACTCTTCTTGAACATGGGGACAACCGAACGCTCTGACACACAGCACTGCTGTTGGCTGGGTTTCTGAGCCTTGGCCAGATCACAAAGATCTTTGCTGAGTCTAACAAAACAGATGGAGATCCTTCATCTGTCTGCAGACTGCATGACTCAAATTTATCAACAGTTTCTCGCCGGCACTCAATCGTGCAATGTGACGCTGACACTACATCGAGGTGCGTGTAAGTACATGCTCACAAATCCCTTTGGTGAAACTGATGCCAGAACTTCAACCCCCCCACCCCCACCCCCCCACACACTCACACCTCCTGTAGAGACTGTGACAATGCTGCTCAGCATTTGTCAGACAATCACCTACTTGAACTGATCATTCACATCAGAACAACTTGATTGGGAAATAATAGATTGTTTTTTTTTTGCTCCGTTTGGACTCGAGTCATGTCGCAACTTGAAAATGAAGCTCGTCTTGCGTGCTGAAGGGGTTTGTCAGCTCTGAGTGGCAAGAAGCTCCCTTTGAAATAAACTGGCAACACCGCCACACTTCATTTGGCCTATTTGAAATAGAACAGTGTTGAAGTTAAACCGAAGTTTATCGCACTAAACAGATGCTTGCCCTGGTTGTGCTGTCTTTAGACAAAGCGAAACCCATCTGTAACAGACTGGAATACATCGGGGGGAAAACTGTATTTCATTATGGCCTCAAACATTCCTGTGTGTTGATGACACATGTGGGTTTGCTGGCACATGAAGCAGTAAAGTGGCAACATTTTCCCCCCTCCTCCTCCTCCGACTCGTTTCGCTCTGTTGCGTGTCAGAAAAATGAGATTACCTGCAAATATGTTGTCACGCCCTCTGCCCTGTCTTGTTCCTCTGAGAAACCTGGGAGGTTAGCAGGAAGAGGAACACTGCCGGGCATGCTTCGGTTGACGTCAGGTGGTTTCTACGGCTCCTGATGTTGGGGGCCGCTATCTGCCAGCTTTACTTTTAATCTCTCCCCCTCAGATCTTTTCCCTCACTTTCGAGCCTGCATGTACCTTTTGCCACATGCTTTCCGATTCTAATCGTCTGCAGAGCGTCTTGCTGCTTGTGTGCAAATCCGATGACCTATTTTCCTCCTGTAACAGACGTCCTGCTGTTGGGGAGCTGAACCGCTCTGTCTGTGACTCTGCGCTGACCAACATACCAGCCCTGTGTTGCTTTGGTGACTCACTTCACTTTCAGAGTCATGGAGAGTATTAGCACCCGCAACATCTTCGGCCTCATGCATGGCCATAAACCGCAGCTTTTTTAGTCACTTGCTAGTAGTCTAGGAAAAAAACCTCATGATGCCGCTGGAACCTCTTAGTATCTTCCTTCAGATGACACACATACAGTGAAACGTAACCCAAAAGTGCCAAAAGGAGGTGACAAGCAATCAGCAATAAGTCAGAGAATTTACTTTTCAGAAAATAAACTTGGTTTAACACTGCATGTTTGAAGGATGAGGGTGACATTAAATATTTCAAGAAAGTCTTCAACTTTCGCACTGGACGCAGGGAGGAACTGCGACCACGACTGGACGTCCAAAAGTGAAATAAAACATCCACCTGCCAGAACCTCCATGACTCACTGAGGGAAGAGAGAAGCTCGTTTAAAGAAAATAAGTTTGCAACATTAGTGAGCTGAAACGATTTAAGCAACTGTGGTTTGGCAAAAAAACCCACAGCTAAAAAAAAAAAATTGGCAAAAATTAGGCACGAAAGTTAAGGCCATCGAACTTCAGTTGTCAACACAGATAAGGGTTTGTGTTTAAACTGGCAGAATCCTAATAAGTCCCCAAAGTAAAAAAAGCAAACAAACCAAAAACAACAGAGCAAATAAATATGCCCGATAACCCCGTTAACCCACACCTACCACATCATCACCACGCACATGTACGCTCGCACGTAGAAAAAACCCCACATGCATTCAAGCAGGACTGACAATTGTAAATAGTCCAGTGATGGGCTGTTGACCTGTACAAGGTCAAAGCTGACATCAGCTCCAGCAACTTGGGATTTAGATCAAGTTCACATTTGTAACTGTTTGTTTTTTTTCTTTTTTCGTGTCTTTAAATGCCTGATGCTTCAACCGTACTGAAAAAGGCAACATTACATTTCTAACCGGGTGAACTTACATTTAGACATGATGTTATCTGCTTGATTCAAAAGAATTCACTTGAAAAGTCTGGGACCCACAAGGCTGCAGTGGCTCTCTCGCTTTCCTCACAACAGGAGATCTGTGGTTTGAACCCACATGGGGCCTTTCTGAGTTTGCATGATCTTCTTGAGCATTCGTGGACTTTCTCTGATTTCCCCCACAGTCCAAAAAACATGCAATTTGGTGACAACATCGTCCACAGTCATGAATTAAAATGCGCCCTATGTGACTCTGTTTTCAGCCGGTGTAGGCTGAGATCAACTCCAGCAGCCCCCACAACCCCGAGGTGGCCAAAAGAGGAAGGGTGGAGTCATTCAGATTCATCTTGGTTTCATGCGGAACAACCTGATGCTTTTTGAAAAACAGGTGCTGGATCGCAGCTATTTCCACTGTGAGAATGGACACAGTTTGTAAGGCACCAATGTGATATACACTTTTTTATCAGCAGCCAATCACATAATGTATTTTCATCCGATGCGGTCCTTCGAACGTGCGTGAAAAAAGTAAAGATAACTTATGATAACTTGATGCGTCTACTTATGGGCCTTTGTCTGTACGTATGTATGCAGTCAGACGGTGTGACTTTGTAGTTCTCTAATGTTGATTTACACCTCGCATTCCAGTCAATCGTGCCGTTCTCTGTTATTTATTGTTGCTGGAAACAACTTTTACGATCGGAAAAGGTGTCATTTGTAAAAGGCATGACAAGTTCAGTTTGGTGAAATCCAAAACAAAACAAAACTCTTAATCAAAAGAAATACAATGTGAGAAAGTCAAAGATAAAGAAAGGTCCCAGGATTGATTTTGCATGTGTGATTCTGCAACAAGCAGTTCTGAAAATATTGCTTTTGTTTGTTTGTTTTTTTGCTAACTAACTGTGACCACAACACAAGTAATACGAACGAATGAATATAAAGTCGACTTCAGACAAAAAAGTCGTGCTAAATTTGTGGCCATGGCTCAGCTGGGAGAGCAGGACAGCATTCAATCAACTTATGAAGACACTGAAGCCTGAATTGCTTGCAGGACTGAGTGTGGGTGCCTGGCATGGCAGCCCTCTAGACTGGTATGTGTGTGTGTGTGTGTGCATGCGTGCGTGCGTGTGTGTGTGTGTGTGTATTTCACTCAAGGTGTGCAGCCCTTCAGCGTCGGCTGATGTGATGGAAAACTGCTTTATGAGTGCAAATCCGTGCGTCCACATGTGGAGACGTTGGCACGGCAGATGCTGCACTGTGGATCAGCAGAAAAGAGAGCAGGGGGGAGGAATATCGAGGGTGAGGCATTTGGCACGAGGAGGGGTCACCTCACTGCATCCCTGCAGTTCACAGGGAGCTGATGGCAGCGAGTTGAAGCGTCCAGTTGAAGGCTGTTCCTCAAACAGTTTGTGACATCACAGCAGCCACAGTGGAAAGACTGCAGAAGGAGACACTGACGTTAACCTCCCCCTCAGCCTCCACTCTACTGTACTGTGAATGTGCCGTCAGCTGAGCGGTTTCAGCACGCCGGTCAGACTCTGGCAGGAGATGAAAGCACCGAGGTCACATGGACTCTGTGTTTCCAAGTAAGGCGTCCCCCTGAAGTTTTCTAGTAATGCTAGACGGCTCGAACGATGAAGGTGGACCCGACTTTTGTTTTTTAGTGGGGAATCCGATCTTTTGGGTGATTATGAGGACAAACAATCTAACAGGGATTTGATCTGAGGGCCGTGTCTTTCCCAGTGATGTGTTCGGTAACAAGAAGCTCAGGGCGTTGCAGGCATACAACAACAAATTCGCTTTGCACCCGCTGTGCTGCAGAATGGGAGCCATGTTGCAGGCGATGCCTGCCTGATTGTCAACCCTGGTCATCCTGTATGTTATACTTCCAATGTAGTAGTGAAAGGATGTTGCAGTTCATTGCTAATAGTGATAATTCTGATGATAAACAACATAAAAGCTGTCGCTCAGCTGCAATCTTTCACCCAACAAAAATGAATACTGACGAAATAATGATCAACATTCTCTGTTAAAGTCATAGCTCTCTATTTTGTTTTTCATGGGGCGTTTTTCTTTGACACATGCAAAAAATGCTCTCTATTGGGTGGTGGTGATTAATTGTCAATACCAGATGAAATCACTTAACCCGTCGTCTAGCCACAGACCGTTTAAAATTTCAAGCACAAGCAAAAGGGGCTGATCCAGCCTTTACAAATTGCTAATTATGAGGAGACATTTTTATGCCAATGACACGTTTGAGACATGCTTGAGACACGATTGCAAACAAGACATCTCGGGGTAGATTTAAGGTCTTTATTATCTCTCTCTTGAAGGCTCACAAACATCATCCCATC
>JAUESE010000015.1:16214088-16226279 GCA_032274725.1 Malacoctenus triangulatus | reverse complement strand
CCCCCCCCCCCCCCCCCCCCCATGTGAGCCCTCCGTATTACAAAACAAGCCTTCGCTTTGAAATCCACGTCTCAGGTTTTGACATTGCAGACAGTCGACAATGAAAGAAAAAAGCAAAGAGCTACCTCAGTCAAGTCGCATTTTTGATCTGTGGTATAAACTGAGCACACAGGCAGTGACAAGCCCGGGGTTATGCCCCTCAAATTAACTGTATGCCAGTGTTCACCCAAAGGTCGCCGCCTTTGTTGATGTGAGAACACCCAAAAAAATGCACAGTAAAGAGCCCTGCGGACATGTAGATTACAGAACAGGGTTTCAAACACCCCCCGCTCCCCCCTCCCGGTTGTGCTCTGAAAGGAGTGCAGTCAGGTGTGTATTGCTGGTTGTTTTGGGTTTTGTTTTGCTGCTGCTGCTCTTTCATTTGCCCCCCCAAAATTTCAGCTTGTCAACGCTCTCGTATGTCAAACGGCTGAAACTCGTCTCATTTGGCAGTCGTCCTTCATCTTTCCAAGAATCCTGTCTCTTTGCAGGCGGGTCTGCGGGGGGGGGGGTGGATGGAGGGGTGGAGTGGGGGGGACCCTCTTCTCCTCTAACCCAGCATGACATCCAGTCATTTGATTTGAGCGTCATTTTGACGACCCCCCCCCCCCCCAAACACAATAGAGCATCCATCCTTGTGAGGTTGAGGGGGGACGGGGACGTCGCAGTGTTCCTCCTGGACTTGTTTGTTATTGGGGAAACGCCTGATGCTTGTTCTGCGCCGGTCAGGTGGACCGACATAACTTAGAAAGGAGAAAGAACATCCAGCCCAGATGTGGGTCAAACTGAGGATAAATCCTGCCGGCCAATCAATTTTGTGCGTTTTTTTTTTTTTTTTTTTTCAAGCTCCGTTGAACAATTTTAACAGTCACTACACCTGAGTGAGATCATCAGTGAAAGCACACAGGCCAGTGAATGAAAGTTGATTTAATTTAGCACAGCTTTAAACAAAAAAAGCCTGGCTTTTGCCCCCTTGTGCAAATGAAGCAGGAGTATTGCCTAAATAATGTATTTGTTGCTATTAATAGTTGAGTGGAAGAGAGTACATTTAGGAAGAAACCACAAGATTAAGAAAAAAAAGCTTTTTACTATTGTCATTTAAAAGAATGAATGGAAAAATGTACAGCTCTGACTGATTCATGAAGGATATTTTCATGTATTTATGCAGCCAATGTAAATATTTCACCATAAATATTTGATGTGCAGTGTGACGTGGGAAATAAGTCAAATTTATGTAAACCAGGCGCAGAGTGATTGTTGATTAAAACAGTTGTATAAACATATATTCAAATCAGTACGTTTGTCTTTGTCACACTTCTCGTGTGTCGTCGTCACCCCCTCTGACTCACCACTAATTTTTTAACAAATTTACCTAAACAAACTGGTGAAATGAATCACTTTCTACATTAAGAGCTGAAACACTGGAAACAGTCCTTCTATTGTTCTCTTGAACTTTGTTTACTTTTTGCTGTATTTTTGCCACTTTTTAAATTTTTTTTTTTTTAATTTTAAGTAATTATTTTCGAGAAATTCCACACAGAGTGTGAGGAACTTCCCAGAGAAAGCCTGGGGGATGAGGAAAAGTTAATGTTTTATTTGGTTTTAAGTCTTTTTTATTTTTTTTTTCAGAAGTGTGCTTCATGGCTGAAATGCTCTGTTAAATATTTTGTGATTTGCCTGTTGCACAATTTTTTTAGAGTGTAAATTAGTTATTAGTTTTTGTGTGTTTTCTGTTCGATCCTTATTTACCGATCTGCCTGCAGGGCCAATTTTAAATACTTTTTAATTGTTTAATTGTATTAATTTGCTATTTGCTATTTGCTATTTGCTGCATTCAGTCAACCTACACATCAGTGCTCTAACCCCTTTTAGAGGGTAAAAAATAACAAAAAAAAAAACAGTGCTTGTACTGGCTTCAACTTTATCCAGCTTCCAATCGTGACTCACTCCAACCGATCATCATCGTCGGGCTGCTTATGGCCCCGGGTCACGCGCTGCTAAACAAATCAACCGCGGAGCGCCACGTTTCTTCCGCGAAAGGCGAAGACGTTTGTTAACCTTTCGCTTATGCGTGGGACTGTGGAGCTCATTAAAAAAAAAAAAAAGGAAGGAGGCTGGTGGTGCCCGGGCAGGGCGGCTCTGATGAGAGCGCTTCGGAGCATGTTAGTGGAGATTACAGGGTGATGTGAAATGGCAGGGAGGTGAGGTAGAAGGGGGAAAAAAAACAGCTGGGTCCGTCCGACAAAGCTGTTTCTGGAACACGGGGCCCACACAGACAATGTGGGGACGTCAGAGCCTTTCATGTTCAGGTTGAAAGTTCCTGTCGGGGCAGGGCAGGCCCCGGCGTGTCCGGCTCCCTCCGAGCCACCTTCTACAGCCGCCGTGGGTTGTATACCACTGTTATGGCGCAGGAAAATCAACTGCTCTTAAATTTTACATGTCAGTCGGTGCACCTTCGGACAGCTCACGGACGGGCTCCTCTTGAAGCTTTAAACCAGATGAGATACAACAAATCAATTCTACAGAGAAGGCTCAATAGTTGCACTCTTGTCACACTTCAGTGAGCAAGTGAGTGCTTTTATTTTTGAGGACATGGAAGCAGAAACCCAACTGGCCCACTTTGAGCATTGAAGGGTTACAACTGAGCATCCCCTTATCCTTACAAGCATTCCTCTGAATCAGGGGAAGTATAATTTGGGACGGCTTCAGTGTGTTGTAAAGCTCATTTTGTGTGCGTGTGTGTGCGTGCGTGTGTGCGTGTGCACGCTCTCCACACACAATCCCTGCTTGGCTCAAAAAGAACAACTAGAATGATAATTAGCCTGACTTTTATAGCTAAATGTCACATGTTGACTATATTAGGACCACGATGCTGGACTTGCCACGGTCCCTGCTGCTCTCATCTCTGTTGCAGCTCCGTCTTCCCCACACTCACCGCAGTTTGGAATAATTGTGCCGTCGCCTGTGAAGGGAACGTGAACGCCGCCTTCAACCACGTTAAAAATCTCTCTTTTTTTTTATCGAAAAGAAAATAAACCCCAACAACCCCCTATTTGTCTCTCGCAGCTTCCTTCTATGGCGATGGCTTTGTGCAGCTCAAGGCGGCGGAGTCGTCCGACCATAACGTCCTCCGCGCTCGCTTCCGGACCTCCAGCACTAGTGGCCTGCTGTTTCTCGCCGCCGGCCAGAGCAGCTACTTCCTGCTCGAGCTCCATGCCGGTCGCCTGCAGGTGGGTACATCCATGTCCCCAGCACATGAGCATATGTGTTTAAGCATATATGAGCGCACACGTGCACGCCCCTCGCGCATGCATCTGCACGTGCATCCACTGATGTCGCCGGGCTGCGTGCACACGCTCGGCAGCCACACGAACGCTTAAGCACCGTGAGCGATGGCTCCATCTCGCTTGACAGTGTCAGTCTCTCAACGCAGTAACACAAGCAGAGAAGCGTGCGCAGTGCAAACACAGTGCTAATTCCACACCACTCGCTTCTTGTCACGCCGGGAATTCGGAGGCTTTTGGCTGGTGTTTTGTATAAAAATGACGGATTTGATGACAGAGTGATTCCTCCCTCTGAAAGAAGGTTTCAAACCAAATCACAGCAAACCAACATCTGCTTTCTGCCATCTTTGTAAAATTTCCTTTTTGCTGAACTACCTCAAAACTATTATTTGTGATTGGTCAGCAGTTTCCTCTGACTCCACGTCAAGATTTTTTTGTATTGTTGCAAAGAATCTGTGATCTTTTCTGCATCTGCTGTTTTTGAAGTTGCTGAAAAAAGTGCCCAAAGAAATAAGTGAAAAAGTGGTTGCAACAAAACAAGAAGGACCATTGTTCAAACTGGTTGGCTGATGAGTCCCCTCGGTGTGGGTTGTACTTGTTTTTTCTGTGCATGAATTTTCTTTTCTTTTTTTTTCTTCTTCTTTTGTGTTTTGTCCGAACCCGGCTCACTGGCTCGTCCTTTCAACCTAAACTAATTCACTCTACTTAAACAGGCTTGGCTGATGCCCACTCAGAGACAATCCCTGCATATTCGAGCATAATTAAAGGGTCATTTTGGTCATATATATCTGCTGAAGTGTTCAGTTCAGTCCTACGCCAGCGTGTTGACATATTATTGGCTGATGCCGATGATTAACTCTGAACTATGCATCACTCCAGCATTGGCTGTCACGTTATTCCCACGCATAAAAGTCACAGGGCATGTGATCCACGATGTAAAGGCAGATTAACCCACACATGTCATGACATAGCCTTGTTTACTTGCTTAAGGAGGGAAATACTTTTTTTTTCTTTGAGTAGTGCCTATGAAGCATCATATATTCAGCTCTGCAGGTTTGAATGGACAGATCTAGTGATGCTAAAGACCCGATATGTGCACCGGAGCTTTCGAGCTTCAAACTTCCCAAATCCTTGTGACTGAGCTTCTATTTGCGTTCAGACTTTTGTTCAGGGGAATGAATCACACTGACAACTGTGTTGCATCGTTGCACTCCGGTGAACACAGGAAGTGAACTGCACATCCCTGTTCTTTAAAACAAGCCCTGGTCACCATCTTTGGGGGGGGGAAAAAAATCGTTGGCGTTTTTTTTTTTTTTTTTTTGTTTGCACTTTCACAAGTTCTCCCCAGGGTTGGGGTCTCATTCCCCTGTGAGTCAGACACGAGCGTCACTGCCTGGAAACCCGTGCATGGATAGCAGCGACTCAGCAGCAAGCCTTGACAAGCGCGTCAGCCCAAGTGCGGTGTTTGTTTTGAGACGGTGACATGATGCTCTGAGGACATAGCTGAAGGCAGGGAGGTAATAGTCCTCTTCCTGCTCTCTCCCAAATCGCAGACATTGCTCAGTGTTGCAAAAAACAGGTGGTGTCACCGCAAAGAAAACATTGTTGATCATGTATTAGTTTGTGTTAGATGTCACGAGATCTACGCTTCTTCCAGTCAGACATAATGACCGTGGTCATACAAATATTTGTATGTGGTCAAATAATATTATTTCAAGAATGAGGGTTAAAAGTGATAATTTTTTTGTGTAGTGAATTTTGCAGATGCTATCCTGAAATGGTTAATGTTTCTAATACCTGCTTTAATTCTTTCAATATTTGTTACAAAAATTAAATTGTTGGACATGCAGTATCCCAGGTTATGTTTCATATTTGAAAAAAAATAGAACCTTTCCGTTTGCCATGAATTCATTGCATTAACAGCATTCTAGATACAAAAACTGTCAACCAATGGCAGAATGAGTGGAAAAATAAATAAATTCTCATTTATTATGACAATTGTAGTCCACCTCTTGGATAAAGTCGTGACATTTGCTCAAAAAATGAGAATTCCTTTGGGAGTGTCAATCACTGATCATTGGGTAAAAAGTCAATAGAGTTGGCCTCAACTGGTTAAAGAAAATGCAATCTCTCTTAATGAAAACGACAATGTAAACTTCAGTTTGTCTGTCTGATCTCTGACCATTTGTTCGCATCTGAAATGCTTTTATTTTTCTTCTAGCTTAAACTGGACCTTGGATCTGGGGAGCAAGTTTTACAATCAGATCGGGGGACGCAGCTCAATGACCTGGCTTGGCACTCTGTGGAGGTCCACCACGTGAAGCTCAACATCACTCTGACAGTCGACAAAAACTCCCACTCGAGTATCAAGCTGTCGGGTTCCCAGCACAGTCTCAACATTGTCGACGGTCTGTATGTTGGAGGCTCGGGGAGCTTGGACAGAGTTTACCTTCCCAGAGACCCGATTGGCTTCCGGGGATGCATGGACGAGGTGGTCTTCAACAAACATGACCTGCTGTCATCACTGAGGCCATACACTGGATTCAAGAATGTCCATGAAGTGTCTTTGGGTTGCAGTCCTCAGTTTTTTGCCACTGAAGAGGACCCTATCAGCTTCTTCAGCTCCAGGGCTTACATTTCTCTTCCCACCTGGAACAATCAGCAGCAGGAGGCCACATTTGAATGTGTCGTTCACACTTCCGCCAAAGAGGGAATCCTCCTGTACAGTTCAGCCAGAGAAGGAGACTTTGTGGCGCTGGAAATTCAGGAAGGCTTAGCAGTGGCGGTCGTGGGAAAAGGGGGGACGAAGGCTGAGCTCCGCTCACTCACGTTTATCAATGACAGGAAATGGCATTCTCTCAAAATGCGTTTCAGCCCCAAAAGCCTCGAGCTGATTGTTGATGGGGAGGTGGTGAAGAGCAGCATCAGTGGTCGAACAAAGGGGCTTCAGCCCAAAGGTTACCTTTTTATTGGCGGCATCGATGATGGCACCAGATCGGAGGTCAGAAAAGCTGGGCTCGTTTCCGTGTCTGGAAAACGTGTTCGAGGAGGCTCCTTCAAAGGGTGTTTGAAGAACATCGAAGTGAACAAAGTCAAGCTGGGTCTGTCCAATGCCGTGGTCACCAAAGACATTTCAGTCGGTTGTGAGCCAGAGAAAAGCCCAGAACAATCCACGACCATCAGTCCAACAAGTGCTCCGGGGTCCCTTTTTCATTTAGTCACTCAAAACCCATCACTTCACATGTCCACCCTCGAAGTGGGCTTAGACAGAAGGTACGGATCCAATTTCGTCCAGCTAAAAAACGTGGTCGTGCCAGAGGGCGGGAGAGCCTCTCTTGAAGCGAAGCACATCAAAGTTCTCCTGGATTTCAAAAAGCTCGGCATTCGACAGTCTCAAATCATGTTTCGGATTCAGGAGCAGCCGGTCAGAGGTCAGATAAGGCTTGATGTCGATCAGGACCAAGAGGAGAACACTTTCAGCATGTTGGATCTTTGGCACGGCAGAGTGATGTACATCCATGGAGGATCTGAAGAGCCGGATGACTTCTTCCTCTTTTTAATTTTCTGCAGTAGCAGAAAGCAAGTTCCTGATTATCTGAAAAGCAACAAACTTTATCGCTACAACATTTCTGTGACGCCAACCAACGATGCTCCTGAATTAAGCCTCCCTGAGGGGAACCTTTTCGTCCTGTTGGAGAACTCTAAGAAGCGTCTCACCACAGATGTCCTGAAGGCCACGGACATCGACAGCAACCACACCGATCTCGTCTTCTCTGTTCTGGGCAACTTGAATGCTGACGCGGGATATTTAGAAACCGACAGCGACCCTGGCAAGGCGGTGACTTCCTTTTCTTACGTGGACTTGGAGGAACTGAGGGTGAACTACGTTCACACAGGGGTTCGAAACTCGAGGATCGTTCTGAGAGTGAGCGATGGAGAGAAGGTTAGCAACACTGTTGTCTTGAGGGTCATGGCCATAACACTGGAGTATAAGATCGCCAACAACACAGGCCTTGAGATCATTCAGGGAGACATGGCCATAATTAGCTCAAAGCAGTTGGCTGTGCAAACCAATGCAGTCAAACAAGTTGTAGACATCCGATATGATGTCGTTGAGCCCCCACAGTATGGAGAACTCCAGAGGCTTCACTCAAGTGGCGAGTGGAGGCACACTGACTCGTTCTCGCAAAGGCTTCTAGAAAAAGAACGCTTGAGGTATGTCAGCACTTTTCAAGATATTCAGACCTCCAACACTTCTGATTTCTTCAAGTGCAAAGCCACAGTGGCAGCGAGAGCAACCACCGAAATACTCTTTCCAGTCACCGTGACATGGGTGAGGTACCACCTGGTGAGGAACAATATGATCGACTTGGACAAAGTCAGAAAAGCAACGCTGACCTCGAAGAATCTCTTTGCCACAGCCGAAGGCGCGACCGTCGCGGAGGATGATCTTCACTTCCGGGTTCTGACCACACCAAAGAAAGGGAAACTCCTGCTCAACAGCACAGTCTTGAAAAAAAACTCGACCTTCAGTCAAAGAGACGTCACAGATCTCCGAGTGCATTATGAACTCGTCGACAGGCCTTATGAAGACACAGCTGACAGGTTCAAATTTCAGCTGGTCTCCAAGCATGCCCAGTCACAATATTATGATTTCCAATTTTCCATTAAAGCCGACATCAACAGTGTGTTTATTAAAAATGAAGGACTCGCACTGCAGGAGGGGGAAAGTAAAATCATCACCAAAGACGAGCTGTTTGCAGAGACGTTGAGTACAAAAGACATGTTCTACACGGTCACCAGCGGCCCTAAAAATGGGAAGTTAGCACGCATCAGTCAGTCAAATTCCAACGCCAGCTATGACAACATCTTGACCTTTAGTAATCAGGATATATTAGAGGAAAGAATCATGTATATTCATGATGACAGTGAAACAACTGAAGATCAGTTCTCTTTTATCACCTCCACCAGCCAGAAGTTCAAATCTTCAATTTCTGAAGATGAAGCTGGCTCCAAAGAAGGAACGTTTAACATCTCTATTCAGCTTTTGAATGATCAGAAGCCAGTACGTGTAATAGATAAGGTTTTTCATGTCGTGAGGGATGGACAAAAGTTAGTTACGTTAGAAGATTTGCGCTATCATGATGCAGATTCTGATTTTGACGACGGCCAGTTGATTTACACCCGGCGAGGAATCCCGATGGGAGATCTGGTGCTGGCTAACGACACGACTCATCGCCTGTTCCGCTTTCGACAAAAGGACTTGGAGGAGAAGCGAGTGCTGTTCATTCACAAAGGTGTGAGCACCGGCCGGTTTGTGCTCTTTGTCTCTGACGGGAAGCATTTTGTATCTAGCCTTCTAGACATCAGTGCCCATGACCCTTTCTTAAAGGTTGGCAATAACACTGGCCTGCTGGTTCAGAAAGGACAATCGGTGACCTTTTCCAGCAGCAATTTTAATGTCGCATCAAATTTAGACATCAGAGATGTCCGGGATGTCATTTTCAAACTGGAGGAGCCCCCAAGACATGGCGGGCTTTATCGCGACACAGCCAAGGTGGAGTCTTTCACTCAGTCGGACCTGAGCTCTGGGTCGATCTCCTACAGACATGATGACAGCAAACACCTGGCGGACTCCTTCAACGTGACAGTGAAAGCGAAAGGCCTTCAAGTCACCGATAGAATCAATGTGAAGGTTTACCTGGAGAGTCATCAGAGACCACCTATTGTGCAGCACCACGACACTTTAGTGGTGGAGGAGGGGAAGCCAGCAAAGATCGATGAGACCAAATTGGAGGTAAGAGGCTCAGAATTTCAGGCAACATGTTTGGTTTTTTGCAACAGTGCCTGTTCGATTTCAGGGCTTTGTTGACAGGCATTACTCAGTTGTAATGTGGTAATGCTTCTCCTGTATTGATATGACCACAACTAAAATTAAGGTTGAATATGAAATATCTAAAAAAATCAATCCCCAGTATGTGTTTGATTTTTTGCATGTCTATGTATTTCTAGCTAAACCTTTCAAAGCAGAATGGTTTTTGGGCTGTTTTTAAAGATGTTGTGAAGTGAGAATTTAAAACTTCTTTTAAGTAAATGATGAAATACAGTATTTCCATGAGCAATTTGCAGTCTTTGGTTTTCATGTTCCAAACTGTATGTGGCCCAAGTCCTGTTCTCTATTTCTCATTTCAGAGTGATGTCAAGCCTGATAGGAAACTGCATGAAAGCTAAACCTCAGTGACAAATGTAACATTTTGGATGTAACCGCTGAATGTTTTCTGATATTTGCAGGTCACCCACGAGGACAACCTGCCATCCGAGATTGTGTTCACAGTCCAGGTCGCGCCGTCTCGTGGCTTTCTCCGGCGTTTCGTCGAGGCGGACGAGCGGTACATCGGAACCAGACAGTCCCCTGTCAAGACCTTTACCCAGGGTGACGTGAACGGTGGCAACATCCAGTACGTGCAGGTGGAGCCCAACGCGGTCAACGACACCTTTGTTCTGGACGCCTCGAACGGGGTCACTGACGTCAGCGGCGTTAGGATGTCCGTTGACATCATCCCGCGCCTCATCCCGCTTCTGGTCTCCAATTTTTCCCTGGGCGAGGGCAGCTACAAAGCGCTGACCGAGGATGTGCTCAGAGTCACCAACAAACACTTCACAGGAATCAACTTCTTGTATAGTTTGACTGATCCCCCAAAACACGGTCACATTGAGCACTCTCGACATCCCGGTGTGCCTTTAACCACCTTTACCAGGAGGCAGGTAAGAGATCTTTGCTGACACATCCTAGTTACACATCTGGTTGGAATGTAAGCAACTATCAGCTCACAATTTAAAGAATAAAACATTATATTTTATATTAGAAGTTTTACCAGATTGTGATAATAAATGGTGAAATTCTAGAATTTGCAAATGATTCAGTGCGACTGGAGCGCTATGCGTGCAGAAATGTTTCTGGTCAAAGTATGGCGCACTCCCCCCCCGCTTCCTGACTGCTCTGCGTTGCTCCGTCAGGTCAAATAATCACCACTGTCGTACACCAGTAAACAGGTCACTTCGGCCGGCAACAACTTGTAAACAAAACACAGTCCTCCGCTTAGCCACTATGACCATTGTTCGCCTTGATAAGTGGAGAGAATCGTTGGTGGCTGTAGTAGAGCGGGCAGCGGATGGAGAGAGTCTGGCGAAAGGTTTTATTCCCACCATATAAACTTGGAGAAAAGGGTTTTATCTGTCTGTAACAGTCTGGAATATTCGATGTTTAATTCAGACACACATGTAAACTTCTGGTATTTATAGGATTTGTTTTGTGTTTTTTTATAACTAGCAACGAAACCAAACAGTCTCCTGTTTGTTGTTGTCTTGGTCACTCTATTAGCCATTAAAAACACACACACACACACACTCGCCCATCACTTTGCTATTTGTATGATGTCGCCATTATTTTTGTGAAACAGATCTCAGGTGTTGTTCCGACATCGTCGATGGCTCTCACCACAGGATTAAAGGGAAGAGACTTTTTCTTTGTAGCTCACTCGCTTCACTCCTCCTCTTCACCAGGTGGAGCATGAATTTATTTACTACGTTCACGACAGCAGCGAAACCCTCGCCGACAATTTCACCGTGGTGGCCAACGACACGGGCCTGAGGAAGCACAGCGCAGGCCAGACGGTGTACATCCAGGTTACAGCTGTCAACGACGAGCCTCCTGTTATTACAGCCAACAGGGTCCTCAGGGTGAGTCTGCTCCACTCCTCTATATTTAAACTCTGGGTCTCTTTTTTTCTTTTCTTTTTTTTGGGTTGTAGCCGCTCTGGCACCACAGCTTACTGTCAGATGATTTTCATGTGGGCAGTGTTGCAAGTTGCCATGGCTGGCTGGCTGGCTGAATGAGGGGAAAGTATGTTTGCTATGTGGGGGGAGGGTCCAGTTGGAGGGGGGGGGGCTGCTCAGAACAGACTCTGACATACATTGGGAGATCCCTGGGACTTGTAGGAAAGTCTGTAAAGTCTGGGTGCTTAGATGTTGCACCCCCCACCCACCCCCATAAATTGCTCTTGTATTAAAATACATCATTTTGCTCCAGTGACTAATGTGTGCAGCCTGTGTTGATTTTCACATGAAGGTGTCTCATGAATACAAAAAGGGGGAAGCAAACAGAAAACAACTCCCAGGGCGTCCCACAGATGATATTTCCAGTGACATATATGCTGAAATTGAATTTAATCCATCTCAGATCATCCGAGTGCTGAGTGGCACAGCGCCATGGCCTGGAAATAGCAAACACTGTGGCCACATGGCCTCAGCTCAGTTCTAGTTTCCTCTGCTTCACATGTCTCCGCGCACATCTGCCTATCCGGAGGAGCTGCCGCGTTTTTTTTCAGCGCTGCCAGTGTAAAAACAGTCATTACCGACACACGTTGTCATTATACTGTACACGTTCATAAATTAAAACTGTTTTGTCTTGTGCGTTCATGTGGTTGGGAGGCTCTGACTGGTCAGGCTGAGCTGTGGTGCAGGTGGCCATTGTGTCTTGCTCCAAATGAATTCGAATTCCTACGAATTCCTCTGAGATCCTGCGGACTTTAGGAAAACCCTCAGAAATTCAAAGCTCTCGCAGGGAAGCTGCTCTGGTTTTGGTGCGAAACCAGGAAGGAGAATTTCCTTGATTGATTGTTAACTTATCATCAAATGTGATGTGTGTTTTTCTGATTGATATGTTTCAAACGTGAGAGATGTTTTTCATGCCTGCCTAGATTCTATCTGGACAAGATTCAAAAAACAAAAACAAAAGTGAAATCTCATTAACCACAAGGGGGCTCTCTGCTCCTGCACGTTGTTGAAGGTCTCACACTGGTGTTCCAG